>JANHFR010001646.1:77364-89257 GCA_032468015.1 Mimophis mahfalensis | reverse complement strand
GGGCTCTCCCCCCCCCCCCCAGCGGCATTTTACACAGTCAGCTTATGGCCCCCCCAATTTGGGTCCTCATTTTACCTACCTCGAAAGGTTGGAAGGCTGAGTCAACCATGAGCCTGGTGGGAGTCGAACCTGCACTAATTTATTGCTTCTCTGCCATATCTGGCCCTTTAGCTGTCCCTCTCCAGCCCATGTGAGGTCAATCAGAAATTAGAAATCAAATGTAAATAAGATGTAATATATCTTCTTAGCAGAAGTCGCTAATCAAAACCATGCAACTTAGTGCTTTTTATAAAGCGATAAAATTATTAAGAAATGTTGTTCAGCCTCTTGGTCTGGCCCTCCACAATAGTCCCAGTTTCTTATGTGGCCCCTTGAGAAAATTAATTGCCCACCCCTACTCTAAAGTAACCCCTCTTAAGTTGAAGTCAGTCTACTCCAATCTCTTGTTCTTCAGGTAAGTTGGGACAGCAGCTCCCAGAATTCTTAAACTGCAACTGTGCAAGTTCCATTCCCAACTCACCTGAAGAGCACCACATTGGGAATGCTGGTATAAGTGTAACTCTAATTGTCAAATCAAGTTTTGGAAAACCTTGTGAATTGTTAAGTGGCTTGTTGGAAGTCAGCTTCAGTACCTTGGCCTGAGGTTGGTGGTCTCACTTACATAATTCAATTACAGTCTTTTCTGTTATGTGAGGAATACCGTCACAGGTTGTTTTCCATTAATGAGGTGTGCCAATCCCATGCATTTTGCTCCTCAGAGATCATATACATAAAAGGATTTCACCTCTGCTGATGTCTGCTTGTCAACAGAATTTATGTGGATGCCTTGGATTGCCATTACATTAATGCAGTGTGGCCAGCTGACCTCCCAATTTTCAGTGGCTGGCTAACTAAAGTGCCTCCATCCTGAGTGGGTTCTGATTAGAAAAAGAGCTGTCTCTCATTGGCATCAACAGCTATTATCAGTTCTTGATATTTCCCAGGTACAAAAGCTGGTTTAAATTTCTTCATTATAAAATTAGGCCCTTAAATTTTGCAAACAAGGAACACGGTTTTAAAATCAAACTAGATTTCTCCTTCTTCTGTTACAAACTGCAAAGTGAAAGTCATGGATCCCAGTTTGGTGTGAGATCCACGAGGCCAATCCACGAGGCTCAACTTTTGCAGAAGAAGCAAAAAAAAAAAAAAAAAAGTAAATGTATGAATGAAAGACAGACTCTATGCAGAATTAAGCATGTGTACAGGGTCTTATTTATTTAAAAGCATGTCAAGTATTTTTAATAACATTTGTAGTACCAAACATCCAAGAAGTACCATAATATGGAAATACAAGCTATATTTTCAGGTTCTACATACAGTGTATACATTGGTTCCAGAAGTCCCTAAGTCTAAACTTTCACCTCTAAAGGAGGAATACCAAATCCAGTTTACTGAAAAGGTTAAGATTAGGCACATGTTCTCCTCTGTCAGTGGAGTGGGCTTTCTATTATCACAAAGAATTTCTACTCCCAACATGAAATATTCTTATGAACTAATGGAAGCCTGAAGATGAGTTATTTCCCTGACCACTGAAACCCATAAGAGGGTGATACATTTTCATTTTGTAAGTATTTTTGGAAAACAACACCTACTTTCCAGAAAACATCTGGAACAGATCTGCTGTTTTGTGTCTGCTTGGCCCCATTTTGGACTGCATTGACAAATCTCTAATATCCAGTGGTAATGATTTTTGTGTCATTGCCCCATCTAGTATGGCCTTTTGCCACAGAAGTCACTGCAAGTTTAGCTCCTGGGTAGTGAAAGATTATCTACCGCTGGACTAGTCCTTTTCAAACTCAATCATTCTAATTAAGAGAATTGTAGATTAGAGTTCCTTTATTATCAGACTGAGGAAGAAATAGATATTGGGTGTGCTGGATGATATTTGATAGGATGCACAGAAAAAGAGTTAGAATTTTTTATGGGAGGAAACAAAGGCATTTTATTATTTGCTTCATGCTGGTCATAGTATTCTTAGATGAGCTATTAATGCTTTACATCAACCAGGCTGCTCTGCTCTTTCTTTTATAAACAAAACTATTTCTTTTGGAAGATCCACTTGAGCTGTTGAAACTTTACAACGATTAAGGAGAAGCAATCAGACTGGTGGAATAGGAAAAACTGGCAAATATCTGAAACCTTTTCAGTCTTATTTAACTCCTAATGCCAAGTCTGTTGTTTTGCAGAGATATGTTTCTATACCTGATCTCGCCAGTTCTGATCTTATTCCTATAATTTTAAAATCATACCAAGGAACAAACATTTCCTGTGATGTTATTTTTTAAGAGCAAAGAGAAAGAGAATGTCAGTGGAATATTATTCAATTTGATAAGTTTTAATAATGTTGCAGTTTTATTATTCTTTATATTGTTAACCATTTTGAAGATGGCTGCAAAACAAAATAAATAGAAAATATCTGAAATAATATTCATGTGGTTCACTCAGGGCACAATGAAAATCTTCCTTTTGATGTATACAATGTCACCTGGCTTCTTTTAGGACAATGAGCTTTCTTTCTTTCTTTCTTTCTTTCTTTCTTTCTTTCTTTCTTTCTTTCTTTCTTTCTTTCTTTCTTTCTTTCTTTTTCATTTCATTTTTTCATTTGAATAACTGACTTACTTCAAATCTACTTGAGGACTGCGTGTCCCTGTTTACATCTGTGGCCTAGCAAAATTGTGCAACCACCAGATCAGAGAATTCTCATCATCTGCAAAAAAAAATATTGTGACCTGAACATAATTTTGTGTTTTGAGTTACCAGCTTTATTCCGTGGTTTAAAAACAATGCAACTTTGAAGAAAAGATATTTGGGGGGGAGGGGTGTCATTTTTTATGAGAATGTAGGGCCTAGATCTTCCACCACAAGAATTTTGTCAGTTTTGCAAACCCTCTCTGTCAAGGTTGGGTTATAGAAAACTCTTTGAGAAGTTCAAATATTATATTTATCTTTTGCTATCCAGTTAGCAAAGGTTAGTTTTACCTGATTTTAGCCTGTATAAATCTGGACGACCTGTAGAAAGTGGCAGAGAGGAAAGAGATCAATCTCTTTCATCTCAAGCAGTTGGACCTAATGAAGAACTTCATTTATTGAAGCTGTGGTTTAGGAAGGAAAGTTTCATTGAGTTCAATTGTTCACCATACAAATAGCAACTTTTATCAACTTTATGTAACAGGGTAAGATATCACTCTTCCCATCTTACTCGAGCACAGTGATCATCTCCTAGCAGCAGCAAATATTGTTTGCAACTTTTGAAATGAAAAGATTAGATACAAAATGTTTTATTTAACCACATCTAGTTCAGTCTTCACACACACGGATTATCAGCTAAGAACTGACTGCAGTTAAGGTGATTTTATTCTAAACTCCACAGCTGCAGACATGATACAATTTCTTCCCCCACCTCCCTCCAAAAAAACCCCAGTCTGAAGTATATTAAGAGGGAGCTTTGATTAGAAAAAAATTAGCTCCATAATCCTACTAGCTATATTTCTAACAATATTATTTTAAGACAATTAATTCATATTTTAAAATAATGAAATTACTAGCATAAGACACTAAACTTGTTTAATATATTAAATCAGGCAGATTGCTTCTCTTCTTCTAATTATGAATGTAGCAGTTACAAAAGAAACTGTCATTTTGATGGAGTAAAAGACAATCTGTCTGCCAAAAATGTCCAACTATAATTCTAAAAAAAAAAGACATCTGCATGAAGAACACGCTAGTTTCTTTGATGTACTGTCTTATTGGAAACTAATTTGCTTTCATCCTCAGCAACAACACATAGCATAAGTTTGTGTGACTAATTTTCTTGGAAATATGAGTAATTAGAATAAGGGACAATATCTATAGCAAGGGATAGACAGTATTTCAAATTCGGAAAAAATGTTGTCTTGCAAATTATATTTTCTCGTCCCTTCCCTTCCCCGCCCTGCCACCCCCAGCAAACTTCAAAAGTGATTTGGAAAGACCAAAGTGGAATGCTGGCACAAAGCACATGTACAGAACTAGCAAGAGAAAGAAGTTATAGTGTCATTCTCTATCCGTGATGAACTATTACAGCAAAGCACAGAAAGGTTTACGAGGTGAGGTCAGCACTTTCCAGGTTCTTGGAATATCAAAGCATTAGGCACATGTTTCAAAATCAATAAACAGGAACCTCGACATGCACATTTGTGCCACTGTGCTACAGTTTTGGTATTTATGCATGCCGTTGTGGTGCATATCGGTTTTCACTACCCTTCTCCAGCTAGCCTATTCCAAGACCTACAGCCACCTTGAAGATTTCTGGAGCAACCCCACACAATCTAGTTGCCAGCTCTATTGCATCATTGTCAGTTTGATTATGGTTAACCCGGGACAAGACCACAGAGCCCAGCTTCACTCCACTCACCAAGTATTGCAACAGTTGGAAACTGCATTCTCCTATTTAAGGTGTTTACAAGTCTTCTGAAAGAAAACAGAACCGTTGCACATTCATGCACGTGACAAGTCCCCTGAAGAATTACATAACAGAACAAAATGAGGTTGTCACCAAGGCAAGGAATACGTGATGCTGTCCAGCTGCTATCAACTAGACATCAATCAGCAGGTTTGAAAATAATTTCACAATAAACTTCAATATTCCCAAAGTATCAAGTTTCTGCAGCAACTGAGCTTTCTAATTGCCAAGTAATACAGGTCATTGGTTGTTACACTGATGTAGTGGTATTTGCTGAAATCAAGGCCTGGAGAGGCAGCATCTCTGCCAGGCTTTAAAAATAACTACTAAATCACACTTACGTTATAATTAAAGAAAATGCCCCCAATAAGGAAAAAAAAGTGTGAGCATAAATCTTTGCCATATATCTTTTTGCTGTTCATTAATCTATGAAAATAAGGGTGGCAGGTTTATTTAAATACCACAGAAACCATGGAAATTAGTTACTCTTCGTTTTTTAAAAAAAGCTACGTATCAGGAAACTATGTGGAATGTTTCATTTTAGGGCCTTTTTGTTGGCATTCTTCTTGTTGTTACATATATAAAAAAAGCACGAAGGCTTTTAATTATGATCCAGGGATGACTGTTGCTCATTTGGTCCAGTAATGAGAAAGGTTTGAATGCAGCAGCTTCGATTGTGAGATAAGCATGATCTGAGCATGGCTAGCTTTTATGAACGAAAGGGAGGGCGAGAGAGAAAGGGAAAGAGTAAAGCTGTAGAATAGCTGAAGTTTTAATAGAGTGGAAAAAAGAGAGCCCTTGACTGTGACCCCATTCTCCCCTCTCTAGGAAAAAAAAAACAACCCAGAAGGACAGACAAGGGGCTTTATCTCTCAGAGGTACCTCTGATACAGTGATACTAAGAAGTATCAACCATGAGTCCTTAAAATGCCATCCCCATACACTGCAAAAATAAAATTAGCCTAAATGGGATTTCAGTTTGTACTCGTTCAAACACAGAAGCAGGAAGCCACACCAAGTAAGAATCTCCTAAATTCTTAGAATTCAGATTTGGTTCTGGCCTAGTCTTCTTTTACTACTACTATCACATTTCCTCACCACCCAAGGAAATGAGCAAAGCAGAGTCCATTTGCAACTGGCAATTTCTACAAAAGTATAACTATCCCAAAAGAAATGGGACTCTTTTCTGCCGCATCTTCTGAGACAAGCGTTATACGAAATAACATTTTTGGCCCCAGAAACTGAATGAGACAGCTGAAGTTGTAAACAGCTGGCATTCAATAGATAATTTAAAGGAAAGTGACCCTCCTCTGTGATTTTTAACTAAAGAACTGTCAGGCCCCATTACTTCCAACAGCAATGGCCACTCTGGAAAATGCTTTATATAGGAGCATTGTGCTACGATTCCATCTCCCTTGCCACCCCATGTGGTTTTCTGGGAACCAGTGTGGTTATGTAGGTTTCCCAAAGAGGCCAAATTTAAAAATTAGAATATGGAGCCTTCTACAAATTTGGGAGCTGTAGCTAAAACAGAAACATGCATAATCAGAAAATGAGATTCAAAGGCAGAAACAAATGATCAGCATTTAAGAACACACTCATCAATGTACCCTCACTTGGTACTGTACAGTTCTGAAGAGATTTGAAAGAAAGGGGCATAACTGATGTTATTACAAATATATGTGGTAAACTTGTGTGTTATGAATGGAAACTAAAATAAATATGAAAATGAATTGGGATGAAATGAATATGTTTGGTTGTGGAGAGCTGAGTAGAGCAGTGCTATTTATTGTCAGGTTCCGAATCCAGCATTGTAAATAACACAACACACACACCCCCCCCACACAGCAAAGCTGAATATTGCTGCATGTCATATTACCATTATAATGTTGACATCATGCTCTCTGTTTCATTACTTGGCAGCTTCCAATGCTATGGAGTTAAATGCTGTCGTTGTCTTAAAATGACACAGATGCCATGCATTGGCTCAAGGAGATAAATTAAAATTTATTTTAACAGCTTTGGAGTGCTATCCAAGCGCACTTAAACCACATGCTGATAGGACTACCGTTAAGTGATTACCATCATTAGCTTCATGTCAGAAATTTCACCAAGATGGGCTTTTCATTCCACCTCAAATAGGACAATTTGAAGGCCTTTGAGAAGTACATTGGATGTCCTGTATCTTCTCTCTGGACCAGGCAGAGAAAGTGAAGCAAGCTATCGACTCTATTAGGTTGATTCTCCAAAGAGATCATTTGCTTGAAAGGGAATTCTGAATCAGATTAACAAGAAAGCTTCAAATATGCTCAAATAGAAGGGCCCTGTTGTGTGAGTCAGTATTTGATTAATAAACTACCAATTATAGGAGTACTATCTACAGAACTAGAAAGACCCCGTTGCACTGGATTTCATGTAAAATTCCTTTTAAATAGTTGACATTTCATTATCTTAAATGAGCTCATTCACATTCCGTTGCTGGACCAGAAGACATTCATGCAAGGGGCTAGGAGAAACACAGAGTTTAATTTTATGCATTGATTAACAAGATGTATATTATGTTGTAAAACTCCAGAGCTGCTTCTAACAGATGATCAACGTGTTACATAACATTTATGATTTTTATTATTACTTCAATCATTACAAACAAAGCAAAGCCCTTAATAAAAACATAAAATGGTGGTTGCAGCATGAAATTAAAAAAAAAAGAAAAATCCTTTTTGGGGCAGTTTTCCAGATACACTCATTATAAATTGTCTCATCTGGAGTGACTGTAAGATTGAAAAATGTTTATTTATTTATTTATTATTGATTTAATTAATTAATTTTGAAGCAACCTGACTCTTTAATGACTCTGGGTAGCTTACAATTAAAAGAGGAAAACAACTGAGGTAGGCTATTGTTCTACATCATCCCTTTTACTGAAACCTTACTGAAAAGGGCTCCTGAGTACAGTACTTAGAAAAGTCAGCTGAGTTGCAAAAAATATGCTCAAGACCAGCATATTTTTTTGTATTTGTATTTGTTTCCTCAGAATACCAAGAGTCATTATTCAGCCTTTTCACAGATGATTCTCTGATGTTCCAACGTGACAATGCTACTGGCAATAGGCAAACTCCTTTCTTTCTATTTGCACTATACAAGTCAGGGTAATTCTCAGTTACATGTCTGTCTTCTGGTTGGATAACATTTCCCTGGCCTTTTTCTTGGCCCATAAAAGTAACACTTTATATGTGAAACAGTCCTACTGAATCAACAAGTGGATTGGTGTGGGAAAACCATTATTCAGCATGACTGAGAGTAGCTGACCCTTGCCTTGGGACAGGATATCATTGAAAGTAATAAAGATTTCTTCTAATACTGACATCCCTATAAATCAAAGTCAACTAATTTGACAACAAACCTAGGACTTACAGATATTGGAAAGGTCCTTAGTTAGACACAATATCACAGATGCTCATTAGCACAGCTATCAAAAGGTTGAAATACTAATGTAATATTTTGTTTTAAAAAATGCTTTAAATCCTAAACAAATGATCAATACACATTAATAAATGTAATTGTTCTTTTGGCATTTGTCCATTCATTTGATCCACTTTGTCAGCTCTCAAAGATGCTTCTGTGAAATTCATTATCCACAATCTACAGGTAAGAAATACCACTGAGGCCTTCTTCATTACGCATAATGCACTGAATTATCTTCAGATGGCTCCCATCTTGAGATGGAGACCTCTAAAATTTGCTGCACTTTTTTTCTAATGAACATAGCAAGAAGTAAATCTGTTGTATAGAACTGGGCTGCACCAATACAGGGTACAGACACTTGAACTCTTCTCTTCCTAAAAGTTTATGCAGATTTTCCTGCAGCCACCCGACATGTGATAATGGTTGTGTGCAGAGGCTCTGAGGCAGCAAATGTTTTTCAGGGGTAGGGAGAGGACAAAAGTCACAAGCATATTTAAATTTGATAAGGTGAATTTGTTGATGAGATAAGTCAGGGGTTCACTTTTCAAAAGCAAATACTTACATAGGCAGAGAATACTGTTGTAATAGAAATTCTACGAGATAATCATCAATAGCTGATTACTTGTAGCCATTTTCTTTCATTTTCATTATCTCTTACACAGGACCATAATTAGTTTGTTTTCTGACCTATGCAAACTCTAGCTTCGTCTGCTAGTTAGTACAGGGGAAATATCTTATTGAAGTTTTTTCTGCTCAGTCTCCCATGACTGAATGTTTTGCCATACATTTCTCCTATATAGAAAATCAGTATTTTTAGGCTATTTTTCTAAAATTATGTATTTTTTTCCCACTTGAAATTTTTTGTTGTTAATAAGTTAGCATTCAACATACTATAGACTTAAAGTGGACTTTAAGAAATAAGTTGCTGAAAGCAAGGCCTAAACATTTTATCCTAAATAAAATTGATAAGACCTTTTCATCCATTTAGTACTATTTCCTAAAAAGTATCTGGCTTTCATTGCATAAATAGATCACAGAATCTGTCACTGTTGTGATAAACCTCATTTTTCCCCTCAGTGACAAATTTCCAAGTCCTTCATTCTTCGGCTAGTTTTAAAGAAGAGAGTGACGGTAAAAGAATTGATTTCCTCACATCTCTTTGGAAGAAAAGTAAACTATTAAAGAGAAATCAGCTCATTCATCATTTCAGATAACTGTTGCTGGTTAAGAATCAAGCTGTCCGTACAAAATTATGTGATCAATTGATTCTTTATGAGGTAGTATATGAGGAAATTTCCAATGAAAAACTACTTTATCTTAGAAGAAAGATGTATGCCTGCGTACATGCATAAGTGTGAGTGTGTGTGCGTGCTTACACATGCACAATTACTGAAACACAGAGAAACTGGCATGCTTTCTTTCTTTTATGTACTTCAAAAATAACGGGAAAATGTGAATCAAAAGTAACTTATTCAGTGTCAGTCTTACATATTTATAGTTTAAAAATTAGTCAAAGTTTATGTCCTAAGGTTGCACCTCCAGGATGCCAGATGTGTGCCTTCTGCATGTGACCTAAGTCAGGCCTGAAGCAAAAACTAGATAATTCTTCGCTCATGCTCTACACCGTCGATTGTGGCGGCTTTCTGAGGTGAGAGAAACTGACAGCACTAACTCTCCAGGGCAGAACTTTCCAGTCAAGTGGATCAACGGACTGAAAATCTCTTATGAATAGTCATTAGGCCTTCATTACAAACCCCTCACAACCCAGTTCTCTTTTTGCAACCAAATGCCTTTTGTCATCTTCACAAGGTGCATCATTTAATTACCAATTGATTTCTTTATATATGACAACATGTCAGATAGCAAAATCAGTGTATCTCCCTTAGGGAAGGAAGTCTGTTAACTATCAGCGTGCCAGATTACTGAATTTAGCTGTGAGATGGTTATATTCCTTATTGTGCTTTTTTTTTTCCTAAAAAGAGAGTGAGAAAAAGGGAGGAGATAGGGGAAGCTTCTATAACTCACAAGTTTTCTGGTTTTAAAAAAAAAAAAGATAAAGAAAGGAGCCGAAACATTGGAAAGATGAGACAAGCTGTGGCATAAAAAGATGCAAGAGTTTTTAGCAGATTAAAATCTTCTGAACCGGGAAGAAAACAATTCCCATTTTAGCTCTTCTGCCACACAATTGTATATGCATATACACCCACCCCTACACATATGTTCCATATGTGTGCACACACGCACACGCATCCCTTCCCTTATTGGCATCTATGCAGCTATTTACACACAGAGTGTTTTTGAACACCTCCAACAATTTCTCTTCTCATTGAGAATTCATCCAGACTTGGTTTGCCCAGTGAATTCCCCCTCACAACTGTCGCCTGATTATCAAAGCTGTGCTGTATTAATCAGCTGAATAATAAGGGAATTTCAGAAATGTACAGGACTGTGATACCGTAACAATCCAACTTCAAACTGAGTAAACCAGAGCAGCATTGAAGGTAGGCGTCGGAGAAGAATGAAACCAGTGTTGCACTAATGCCTTCTATTGTATCCCAGTGTAAAAGCCTCCTTCTTTCATGCACAGAAGCCACATTACATGAGTCCAAAATGTTCTCAGAGCATCACTGTGACTGGTTGTGATACAACCTGGCACGGACAAGCAGTGAAAGCTGACATTATACTCTAGGATGTGCTGCAGGTGTGCAGGCGCGCAAACGTGCTCTAATTACATATTTTCCTGCAAAGCAACAATTAAGGTCGCCAAAATAATTGCCAGTTTCTTAATCCCTCTCTAACAAGACTGACATAAGGAATGGTTTATTTTTCTCTAGTTATTTGGAAAGCATTCCTCAAGATTTTGGTTATTCTATCACGCTTCATCAAAACCTAATTTTTAGCTTCCAGTGTGTGATTATACCCGTCGCCATTGTTTTTCCTCCCTCTTAAAGCCTCTGTGAATTCAACTGCAATGACAATTGAAAAAAACCAACAAAAAAACCCCCAACATAAAATGGTGGAATGTGTCTTATGGTGCACTGCTCTGACATTTCCTCTGGTGAAATCAGGGCATATTTTCTTTACTGTTCTATATTTAACAGTTTGATCTAAGTTACCTTGTAACTTAGAAAGACTCTGTGGGCCAGGCACTTAACACTTGGAATACGAAAGAATTTCCAGGTCTGTTCTCCACAACAAACATATTGAGTTAAGTTCACTGATCATATTCTGTAGAAAAAATATGAATTCAGTTTCCTATGGGACATACACTTATTAATGCTTTTCCTGTCTTTGTCGGGAAAAGAAAAACCAAGCATTTGAAAAAAGTAAAACAGAAATTATCCAGATATATTAGACTTATATCTGATATTTTATCTAGGAATACAAAGCAACAACAACCCTGTGAAGTAGGGAGCGGAAGAGGGAATAGAAGAGAATGAGGCAGAACAAGAGAGTATGTGTGTGTGTGTGTGTGTGTGTGTGTGGGTGTGTGTGAGAGAGAGAGAGAGAGAGAGAGAGAGAGAGAGAGGGAGAGAGGGAGGGAAGGAGAGAACAAGAATGGAGAAGGAAAAAGAGAATGAGAGAATGAAAGAGAGAGAGGGAGAATTAGAGAGAGGGGGAGGAGAGCGAGGGAGAGGGCAGGACAGAGAGAGATTCATATTTACATTTCATAGTTTCATGATGGAGGTGGACTTGAACTCGGTCTTCCCAGTCCTAATGTTAGCCCAACAACTTAACTACTACACTATACTGGTTCTCCAGCTATAAATTAATTTGTATCCATACATTTACTACCTCCAAGAATCTATAGGGAATACAGAAAGAAGCTGATACAAACACAGGCCATTGGTTTACACCAGTGTTTCTCAATCTTGGCAGTTTGAAGATGCGTGGACGTCAACTCCCAGAATTCCACAGCCAGCAACGCTGGCTGGGGAATTCTGGGAG
>JANHFR010001644.1:170470-184176 GCA_032468015.1 Mimophis mahfalensis | reverse complement strand
TCATTTTTGTAGGAGCCCCTCAAATTTCCTGACAGAACAATTAATCAGTGGAACAGCTTGCCTCCAGAAGTTGTAAATGCTCCAACACTGGAAGTTTTAAAGAAGAGATTGGATAACCATTTGTCTGAAGTGGTTTAGGGTTTCCTGCGCAAGCAGGGTGTTGGACTAGAAGATCTCCAGGATCCTTTCCAACTCTTATTGTATTCTAAATATTGGAACAGTGCTATTTCATTGTGCTATTTTATTGTGAGTTGGATTAAGGAGAAATTTTCAAAGGGTGAGACCAATCATGTTGGCCACACCCACCCAGTCACATGACCACCCAGTCATTAGGGCAGAGAACTGGTTGTTAAATTATTTGAACCCCACCACTGACTACTACATCACCTATAGGGTTTTTGTGTTAGCCACTCTCCACCAAATTCTTCTCACTGAACAGTATAAAAGTATAATTAACAATCACATTTGAAGATTCTATTTTACATAATCACATCTAGGAAAATGTAAATTAAGGGAGTGTCCAATTAAAGCTCATATGCAGTTGAGGCAGAAAATGAAGGCGTAGTGTTTTTATTAATTAGATGTTCCATGTTAGAAGAACCACCACCAGGGCAGCAGGGTATATATTTACATATTCCCCTCCACATACAAATACCATGAATTTTGAAGCTGTTGCTTGTGTAATTGCATCTCTACAAGAAGCTTCACACACAAAGGGTCAGAATATTGTGTAAACCTGGAGACATGACAGCCTGAGATATTGTGTTTGTCACAGAGTGGAAGATGAATTAACACCCTCTTCTGACTGTGACAAGGCTGAGTTGTAGGTGAAAAGTTTCTTACAAATTGTCTGCCTTCTGCCTTGGGAGCCTGTGTCAGTTACAGTAATGCTTTGTTTCTTCTATGACCACCCCTGGGTTGTATTGGTCCAGAGCAAACACTGTCTCTTTTCAGTCAGGACATTCCTAATATTAGTTTCCTTTTCTTCCTCCCCCCACCCCTTCCTCCATTCCAGATTGCAAAGACTGGTGGACGTCCTAAGGAAGAAGATTGGAGCAGGGTCCATTAGGATGGTGATCTGATAGAAAGCACCAGTCTAAGGAAGCATTCACATCTGGAGACCAGGCTGCTCCATTCAGTGCTATGTAAACATGAAAGCTTTAACTTAGCAAACAGTTGTTAGAAGTGGGACACTCCAACGACATTCCAAGCCGAGATAAAATCAAATCATAAATGTTTAACCACTTGGCTGCTGAGATCTGAGATTTATCCAAAGGTATTTGGTCAAATTTACTTTTGTAGCAGATCTATTTTGATACATTTAGTGAACCGTGTGGTTGTCTGTGGGAGTCTCTGTTTAATGGTCATGGTTCTTTATGGAGTTCTTGCTTTTTATTGCTAATTTAAGGTACAAAATACTGTAGAGTGTTCCTAAACTCTTACGTTCTCCAAACTGAACAGAAATTTTTAGGATTAGCAAAAGATGCTGAAATGTAAGGTGTTTCTAATGAAAAAAGGGAAACCTAGAGGAAAATTATCTATTGCTAATATGCTGTCCACTGTCATATTACCTCCTAAGGTATATTGTAAATCTCAGATCTCAGATTTTTGATGAGTGGCCTTTGGTGAATGAGAATATTCTTCTGCCAGACAGGGGCATATACGCTGAGTTGTGTGTTCATCTAGAATATTTTATATGATTGTCATTTGCCTAAAAAAATAAAAAAATAAAATAAAATGGTTGAACCAATACTTAATTATACTTAAAGCTGATGAATCAAAATCAATGACACGTATATGTAAACCCTACGCTATTTCAGACACCATCATGAATCTTAAGAAATGCAAATTGTTCTAAAAAGTAGACTAAAACATTTATTTCACCAAATGATACGGAACACATGAAGTTGTAAAACAGCAGATTTTCATGACTCTTCTATGAACTGTAGAGAGAAGACTAGCATGGTTACTGTTGAAGGAGAAATAGAAAAAAAATAATGTTAAAAATTCCAGTGTTTTCATTTTCAACTCTCACTTTTATTGTAAAATGTACTTTATGGAATCTTCTGCACATTTATTAATTATTAAGATGTGTAAGCCTAACCAACTCAAACAGTGTGACTCTGGCCAACGTAAAGCATAAAAAACACTAAAATTTAAAAAAGAAATGAAACTACCACACATAGAAAATATAAAATATAGTATGGTGACCAAGTATGCAAGAAAAAAAAAGGGGAGACTCTCCCTCTATTGGATCCTAATGCCTTGGGAAATACCCCCTAATATAAAAGGATATAGGTTGATTATTGTTTGCATAAATACATTTTTTAAACTTTTTTTACTTTCATAAATACATCCTTACCCAGATGCCCAGGTAAAGTTAATAGCAGCAGGGATCTTTAATCCAGTGCCTTTTTGCTATATGAGTTAAGCAATTCTGCTCCCCACATGGAGCTCACCTGATCTGAAAGAACTCTAACAATTCTTGGCATAAAAACTTGCCTAAGCAGGACTTCCTGCTTTTATGTACGTGTCATTTCTACTAAAGGAGGTAGAGGGACAAAATAATATCCCCTTTTTTCATTTCAGTGACAATGTATTAGGGTTCCACAACAAGATGGTTAGAGAATGTAAGAGGTAAGCCATATTACTTACAGCATACAACTCGATATTTTAATAGAGATAAAGCCAGCTAGCTTTTTTTCCCATGATTCTGCCTTTATGCCAGCAGTCCCTAAACTTTCTTGTTCCGTGGACTGGTGGCGGCAGCAGCGGCAAGAGGAGGGGAGGGGACAATTTTGTGCACGCAACCTAACTCCTGCGCATGCACAAACGAAGCTTCATGCGCTCACCTGCTCAACCACTTACATGGTTATGTGAAATACGTTTTTCCCCAAACCCATTCAGTATTTTGTATATAATTTGCCAATATAACCACATATGTTAAATTCCTGTGGCATCATGAGATAATTATAGGAATGAAATGGAGTTTGCTTCCCTGTTTAGTTAACGTTTTAAGTTCAAAATCCATACTGTTTTAAAGGACAAAATAATGAGGAAAATGGATGGCTCAGAATTGTGAAATATAAATAAATGAAAATGGTAAAGATTATAAAATAAAGCATTACAGGGCCAGTACATTTTTTAAAAAATAGCAAAGCAAGGCATATAATAACAAGACCTGGCAACGTCTAAGAGCAGGAAAATTGAAGAAAGACAGGCTAATTCTGGCTGCACAAGATCAAAATCAAATGCATACAAATTCAGAATTGAGAAGACAGCAACAGACAGCAATGGCCGCCTCTGCAAAGAAGCTGCGTGAAGAAGGGAAGAAACAGTGAACCACTTAGTTAGCTGCTGCAAGACTGTGCAGACTGACTACAAACAAAACGATGGCACAACAAAGTAGCAACAATGGAACATTGAAATATCTGCAGGAAATACCATTACTATTGCAAGAAGAACTAATGGAACCATAAAATAGCTAATAGAAGTGAAGAAGCAAAAGTGCTCTGCAACTTTACGATTCAAATGGATAAGAACCTGCTACATAACACCTCAGACCTAAAGCTTATCAATAAGAAAGTCAAAGAGTCTGGATAGCGGACGTGGCTGTACCTGGAGATGACAGAAGAGAAGACAAAGAACTAGAGAAAATCACAACATACAAAGCCTGCAAATAGAAGTGGAATGATGTGGCAATTGAAAGCAAAAATAATACCAATAGTAATAAGTGCAATCACAAAGCATCACCTGAACACCATCAGCATTGACAAAATCACTATTGGTCAATTGCAAAAAGCAGCTTTATTTGGAACAGCAGATATCCTGTGACAATAACACTATCAAACAACATCTACATCACTCAGGTCCTTGGGAAGGACTTGATAGGTGGACAAAAATGCCAAATGCAGTCTGATTATCTGGCTGACTCTGCAATGAACCATAATATAAAATGTGTAGTATTTTTAAACATTTTGGTTTATTTTAAGAGGAAAAGAAGAACTGAAAGAAGTTGGAAGCAATATTATAGATATGATTGGACATCAAAGCAAAAATCCAGGCGGTTCCAGTGGCCAGCGAATGGGTATGTTCATTACTGTCCCATTGCATTTTCTGGATGACTATTTTAGGAGTTAAAATTTCAGCCACAAGTTCCAGTCCTAGCTACACCATGCTTCCATACACCATGCTTCCAGTCTCTTGGAAACAACTGCCTATAATTCCTACCACGAGGAAACCAGTTCACTCTCTAATAGGTGTGACGCTGGTTCCTCAGCTCTGATTTAGCTCCTCGTTCTCTCTCACAACTTCCTATACCTGTATCATGATGACACTGAGTCCAAACTGTGACTTATGTTGGCTGCTTTGAACAGTTTGTAGGGCTATTTCTAGCCTAATTTTGCACTGAAAATGACTCCCTTTCTCAAAGTTCAAAAGCGGATACTTTTTCTATCATCACCATCCCACTGGCAAAGATAACAGATTTAACTACCACTGTGAGTAGTGTTACTATTATTTCAGTGCTACATAGAGATATTTTGTATTTTTCTGTGGGATCCCACAGTGAGCTGTGAGCCATCCATGGTCATGTCATGGTAAAATATGTAAATAGCATCACGTTTCAGAGTAAGAATATTATTAAAGCTTTTCAGCACTGTAATTAGATTCATGATAAGCCTTCCCTAAGCCCTTACTAATTAACTGTATTGCAACAAGTCAACTTGAACAGAGAACAACTGAGGACCTTTACCCATCTAACAATGTTTCCTATGCAGCCCCAAATCATTATGTGACCATGGTAATTTGTACAATAAAAACCCTGTCTCTCGATCCTGATGTCCTCTTACATCTTCAAGGAGAGCTCTGGGTGTACAGCATATTAAATGGCTTACTCAACCTAGACTTATAGGGTCTTGGATTTCTCTCTGAAGTTGGTATGTTCTAATCATTCTAAATGATTTTATCTTCTGGTGAAACCAGCTGTACCCAATCTGGAATCTCCTTTACATCAATGTTTTCCAATGTGGTATTCCCCAGTTCTTTTGAACCTCAACTCGGAGCCTTGGTGATGCAATGGTCAGAGTGCAGTATTGCAGGCTCTAACTCCACCAACTGCCAGTAGTTCGATTCTGCCGGGCTCAAGGTTGACTCAGCCTTCCATCCTTCCAAGGTCAGCAAAATGAAGACCCAGATAGTTGGTGGCAATATGCTGACCCTGTAAAACCACTCAGAGAGGGCTGTAAAGTATATAAGACTAAGTGCTATTGTTATTGCTATCTCCCATAATGCTGGTTAGGAATTAAGGGGTTGGATGAATCAGGATGTACTGCATTAGGGAAGCTCTCATAGATCATAGTGCTTTCTCTGCTAATTGTGGTACAGGCACCACCATGTTATCCAAGTTGAGCCATATGGACTGTGGCTCTGAATCAGCTTAAGGCTTATATTACTGGGGCTGATCAGCCACCAAGGGTTTTTTTTTTAAGCAAAGGCTCAATAAAATCTGCTTCATTGTGGAAATACACAGTTCAGTATATACTCCCAATAAAATAATATTTTGTAATGTAACTGAACAAAGAATATCATCCCAAGACATATTGAGGAAAATAATCAAAGCTACTTTGAAAATATGGGGCTTGCTTAGTATATGTTACCGCTTCGGGCCTTAATAAATAATGTGAGAAGAGATAATTGGAGATCCAGAAATGGGCTTTATTGGGACTAGATGTCTCATTTCTCTTTATCTGCTTCAGTGGAAAAGCTGGTAATCACGGCTCTGACGTCGATGAGGAAGCACAGTGTGGACTGAGGTTCAATCTGCAAATAGGGAATTCTTCTTGGTTATCTGCTCCACATCTTGAGTTCAGATCCAAAATCAACCAGGAGACTGATACCTAGTCCATGTATAAAATGTAGAATATCTAGCAGCCAAAATGGTGATGCAGGTAAAACCGTTTTAATAGTTCCTATTATAGACTGTTCCAGCAAAAAGTATTTTTGTATTCATATATATAAAATAGTGTACACACAAATATGTGTACATCACTTTTCTGATCTAATGATTTATGAGATAGGGCTATTCAATGTATACGTGTTTGTATGGGTAAATATACTCACACTTCATTTGTAATGTTCTAATGAATACTCAAAAACTTGTAACTTGTCTTACTTTGGAAGTCAGTTTGTAGTTTTGAACAGTCTAGACTTTTCATTCTTCAGTTTTGTTGAAGCTGCACGTGTTCTATGAGGCTTTTAAACAAATAGTTGGAATGGTTGAATGATTTACATTGCCAGTGCCTAGCTAAATATGTAGTCTTTAGAAAAGATGTGGTTTATTTTGGCAGGATTTAAAAAACTCAAATATTTTAAACATTTGTTAAGTTCAAGCCTGCACATTTGAACCAGGAGTATTCGTTCCAAAATTGAATCTCAGGTTACCTGTCTCCTACCCTTTTGTAGATTGTAATCCTTTTATTAAAATAGTCTTTGAAAAGGTGGCTTTAAAAAACAATTCAATGTAAAGGATTGTCACCGCATAAAGGAGAATCAGTATTAACTATATAAATTAGAAATGAGGGAATTTAAATCCTATATTGCTGGTCTAGATTTCTTCTTCTCTAAGAATGTACTGGTCTATTCTTTCTTCCTCCAAACATTAGAGCTATTTACACATCAGCAAAAGAGAAGAAATATAATCCCCCCCCCCCCAAGAAGACAAAAGAATACAAGTTGGTATACTATGGGGGGTAAACTATAAATACTATAATACAAATAGAGATAAAATATTCTACAGTACAGTGGTCAGAATTATGACCAGTTATCCAGGTATTAAATCAAGATTTCTTTCTTATGGTTCTTTATTTTTATCTGGATTATCCTTCAAACTGTTGAGTACTTATGCCTTTTTTCTCACATCCCTCTCTTTCTAAATAAATAATTTATACAGCATTTAAAATTCTGTTCAGCTTCTTATTCATCTTCTGTATCTAACACACAAAGTAGAATCTGTGTATGTTTTGATACCTTTAGTTGATACTTGTTCTAAGGTTTCTGGTAATAAGTACTTCTATTTCTGGACAGAAATTGAAGATGTCTTTGATTATCTCAGAGAATTTGTTCTGACTCTGTTTTGAACCAAAAGCATCACAGGAAGCTCTGTAATATCACTTTGGCTTAAAGCCCCTATTCTTGTAGACTGTCTACTCTGGCACAGAGACAAAGAGACATAGCTCCCTTATTGTGTCTCTCTGTGTTTGTGTGACTTGGAATATTTTGCTCAATACTACAAAGTCCTTTTGGACTTCTATGGACCTATAATGAAAAGCAAGGTCAGTATTTTTTTTTTCCCCCAGAAGAAGCCTGAGTAGGGACTTTTCCATATTACAAAGATGATATCCTTATAATGTATTTTCCCCATTGGCAGCATTTCTGAATAGAATCTTGACAATCCTCACAGTTTCCAAAAATCCGTATGATTCTGGATGTTTGGGATTCCAGGTCACATGTTTCAATGGTTAGGTTAGGTTTACTGAATTTATATACCGCCCTTCTCCCGAAGGACTCAGGGCATGAACAATAAAAACAGGTATACAAAAATTTAAAAAGCATCAAATAAACAATCCAGTAAACCAATCAATCCATGCACTGTGGCATTTTTTTAATTAAATACTTCCAATTATGATATCTTTACAATTCATGGTATACCATGTCTAACAAACATAGTATTGATGTGTTTAACAATCAGCAACTTCTGGTTAATTTGAAATGCAACTCATTCTCAACAATCTCAACATAGTTGTTATCCTGTTGGGTGAACCATTCAATGCTTACCTTTTCCCATAGGACTAAAAGAAAATCTTAGAAGAATTCTGCTGATAAGTGTGAGTGATATCTCTGACAAATCTTTCAATGAACAATCTATGCCTCAGTGTCAGAGTTCATGGCAAACCAGTAGAGAGGGTCTATGGCATGTTTTTTTTTTAGACTTCTCAATTCCTGTATGACCTGCATGTAGATGAGCTAAATTGGCGTTGTTGTCAATGAGATATGATGATGGCCTAACCTTGAGAAACATACCATTTTATTCTGAAAGCTCAGTCAAGACAAACCAAAAGCTTCTAAGTATTATCTGCCCCTGTACATTTTCTTGAACTAATTCACAATCTTCCTTAAGAACTTCATCTGCTCTGGTAGCTCTGCAATTAATAGTAATCTGTGTTGCTTCATTGAATGGCTCCATTCGATGCCATTAATAGAATTTCAGGATCACAGTTGCTATCAATATTTTTGACTTTTTCATCCAGAATTGTGTATAACATTTAAAAAACCAAATAGATTATACATCCAATCTTTGTTGTATGATAAAGGTTTCAGACTTAAGCTGACTGTTAAAGTGTTCATTGTAGTATAACTCTATGCATGTTTGCATGTACACACATTGAAAAAATAAAACAATTTTAAAAAGAATTAAAATACCAAAAATAGAAAAAAGAACTATTGGTTCTAATCTTTCCATTTTTATACACTTACTTATTTATAATATTTGTAGACATTTAGGCCTTAGAAGCACAGGAATGGAAAAGCAGTACACTTCCTTCCGAAACCAGAATGGTTTGGAAAATAACAGAATGTGCAGAAGCTGACCGTTTAACTAAAATGTTGAAGAACAAAAAAGACTCCAAATATTATGAATGCTGGGAATTATGGTATGCGTGGATGGAGAAAAGGAAGTGGAAATAGAGATGGATAGAAACTGTATTATATGTTATATTATGACTTATTGTTTAATATGTAATTGGTTTTCGTATTGCGTTCACCACAATGGTTGAGTGTACTTTTTGTACATTTGTAGTGTTTACTCCTCCTTTTTTTGCTTGTTTTCACGTGTTTTGTACTGTTTTGTTTTAAATTTGTAAATTGTAGATAAAAATCATTTTTAAAAAAACAAAAACCCCTACCTCCGCTCCTTTCACAAGGAGTTAAAAACTTGGTTGTTTGCATTGGCCGGCCTGGACTGAGGGGGTTTGTTTTAAATTAACTATCATTTATGAGGGTGTGTTTAATTTCATTTCTTTTAACTTTTGTATGTATTACATTTTAATGCCCTGTACACCGCCCCGAGTCCCATTGGGAGAAGGGCGGTATATAAATATAAATATAAATATAAATATAAATATAAATAAATAAATAAATGAATGAATGAATGAATGAATGAATGCTTTTTCTGCTCAGACTTCTTTTTTAAATGCTGCCTTCTATTAAAGTTGTTGCACAGTAGTGGTAGAGCTTTGGGTTAGCAAAAGTGAGGCAAAACAATATACTCTTCCCTTATTTATTCAGCCTATTTCCTGAATACATATTGCAGGTTACACTAGAAGGAGATGGTGTGGGTTTTTAAAACTGGAAGAAAAAACATCAATCTGTTCTATCTCAATGACACTACTCCGCTGCCCAAAAATGCAAATGATCTGCAAGCTTCAGTAATGAGAGTCAAGCAGAACAGTGAAAAAATAAGTCTATGATTAAAAATGAAGAAAGGCGAACTAACGTCAACAGGGACAGCAGCCAGTCTTAAAATTAACAATGAAGAGTGTGGTTTAGGAACAAATGGTAAGGAAACCAGCCATCAGGACTTGAAAAGATATTCAGATGCCATGACAATATCTGCACCTAAAAAAATCAAAATTGTGCAAGCAATAGTTTTCCTATGATACTCTATGAAATTATAGTTGAACTTTGAAGAGGCAGGATCAAAAGAGTATGGATGCTTTTGAACTTGGGTGTTAGACAATCTCCAGAGAATACCATGAGTAACTAAGAAAACCAACAGATGAATTATAGGACAAATCAATCCAGAATTCTCATTCAAGACACAAAGGGCCAGGTTCAAATCACCATATTTAGGGCATGTTATATGAAGATGGATGTCTTTTGAGAAGTCTATAATGGAAAAGTGCAAAAAGAGAAGAAGAGGAGCATCTGCAGCAAAATAAATAAACACACAGCAGTGAAGGGTTGCAAGACCTGCAGGATCAGAGTTTGGGGACAGATCATCCTGGAGAAACTCTGTGGTTGCTGACCTTGTAGGTAAATAGATAAATGGGTAGACACAACATGGCTCCAAGTACTGGACCCCACTCTTCAGTGAAAGTTTCATTTTCATCAGAAGTTAAATCCAGGTTAGTAGATCTCTTGCTTGGAGGCAAAAAAAAAAAAAAAGAGCCCTGATGTTTCAATACTTGGGCAACAATGCCACAAACAGATGTCCCTAACATTACTTACTGAGGCTATCTTGCATGGAGTATTTGCAGATATGGAAATCTATGCATGGACTTTATTTTGCTCATTTTATTTAATACTAGATAACCTATGACTTGTTGGATCACCCTCTGAGAGAAAGGTAATGCACTTTGACATGACCAGAATGGACATTACATTTTCCTGGATGATGTATTGCTATTGCTTTGAGCAGGAGCAACTTCTGAATTCCTGCTAGCTTTGCCTCTTACTTTGCTTCTGGGACACTTGCAGGGAATCATGATCTCAGGACCACAGGAATTCTACAACAACCAGACTTTGCAAATAACCGTAGTCTGATCATCATGAAAATTTGAATTCAACGGGAACAATGAATCCTGAATTTTTTATGCATTCCTTAAGTTAGCGGATTTGAGATATATTGATTCAAAAATTATTCCAGTATAATGCACCATTTGAGCTGATTAGAGCATACAAAAAGACAAATATAGCAAGAGTTTTAGTAGTGTATACATGCATGTGTATTTTACTTTGGGCATATATATGCCATCTTCCCTCAGGGGCATGGGTCCTGACGCTAACTGTACAGTGAGATCGTAATACATCTTTTTCGGTCCTTAGAAAATGCCTAAATCGTTACTCAAATTCACAGCTTTTTCATCTCTTCATTTTTTAGTCGCTGGAGTTACATCAGTGCTTTTGTTTGTTTACTAATACAGTCAGATAAATGTTTGGCAAATTATGACTGCAATGAATTCCTGACTTGGCTCCATTGAGGTTTTTTGCTTCATTTGTTTTTTCTATGGCATCTATCAAAAAATACAGATGTACAAATATACATTCCTGGATACAAGACAAAAGAAAACAAAATAACACCTTTGACCTACAGAACTCAGATAGTGGAGAGCATATTTCTAGAGCATTTGGTTGGAAATGAGACGTGTTGACCAACATTTTCCAAAACAAAACAACCGAAAGAGAATTCCCAAAATTAAGATACATGATACAAAACTGTCTGGGAACTGCTGAAACATGTATGTCTGGAGGTCTAGAGCTTTGTTCTCCAGTATTTGACTTTCACAGATGTTGCTTTATTGTTTCACAAGTTCTTTCTGTAGCATGGTGGGTGTGTTCTCACTCCACTATTTATAAAAATCACCCTCTGAAATATGAGGCCATGAGCAAGCAGGATTTTGAGAAGTTTCAATAGGTTAGAAGAATCCCCCACACACATTCCCCCCTCCCCTCCTGCAAATAAAATTAGCAATTCTTAACAGGGTCATTCGGGTTACTTGACAAGAGCAGTTTGCTCGGCATCACTTAGCAAATAAGCTGCCTGCCTGCTTGTGTATAACTTCAAACGCCACACAAATAATTTCATAGCCAAAAGTTGAAAGGTTGTATCAATCCGAAGTTTGTTTATTTGATTATCTGTTCTCATGCGCCTTCTGAGAAATTCAGGTGGCGAATCTACGATGAATAATGCAGTGTAATGCAATAAAATGGGGATCAACTGGCATCTCCTGCCTGGGAAAACTCAGAGGAACACAGTTACCCTAGAATTGCCCGGTCAATCTGCTTTTAGAGATTTGAAGTGCTTGCATTCTTTCCCAGTAAATCACTAGTAAAAGTCTTTCTTAAGAGTAAGTTGTGATTGAACAAGTAACTGTAGTTTTAAAAATTCTTGCAGTTGAAAAAGTATCATGGTTTACATAGATGCTAAGCCATGGTTTAATCAAAGAATATACCACTGTTGAATAGTTTCTCACACGTGGAGTCATAAACCTTGGCTGATAAATCACAATGGCTGGATTAATATTGCCTGTTTATGTGGGAATAAGTTCATGGTTGTTGTTTTTGTTTTAATTTTTGGACATGTTTAGTAATGCATTGTAATTACCCTCTGTGCATTTAGAAAATAAATCATCTTGAACCAAGAAGGACCAGAAATACTACAAAATTAGGCTTTTATGATTTTATGCAATTGCTCTGCCTCATTGATACAATTTTACTAAGAGTTCAGGAATCAGTGCTTTTGTTAACAATCCCTTGTTTTTGATTCTCCTGTCAGTTTCTCCTTTTTTTTTAACCAGATATATCTGTAAAGAGTTATAAGAAAAAATAGCTGCACTGTCTTTTCTAACTAGTCACACTAAGTGCCCTTAGTCTGGAAGTCCAAATAAATGCACATAAGAAGAATTGGAGATAATGCTGGGCTAGATATTGCATATTATTCCTAAAAAATAATATTTTAAATCAAGGTTTCCATAGAGCAGTTTTCTCTTTCTCCCTGCCAAGGGAAATGTGTCTCTCTTTGAAGAAGTTGTTTTTTAAAATGATGATAGATAGATAGATAGATAGATAGATAGATAGATAGATAGATAGATAGATAGATAATAGGTAGAGATAGAGATAGAGATAGAGATAGAGATAGAGATAGAGATAGAGATAGAGATAGAGATAGAGATAGAGATAGAGACAGAGATAGAGATAGAGATGTACTGTAGTAAGTGCTTCAATTTTACTTCCAGGGTTTCTCTAACTGTACCTTCAATTTTACTTCGGAGTTTATGGCTATTCCATTTTGAATTCACAATTTTCACATACTCAGTTGTACGGGTAGTCCTTGACTTAACAACAGTTTGTTTAGTGACCATTTGAAGTTACAACAGCACTGATAAAAATGACATCACATTTTTCACACTTACAACTTACCACATTTTTCACACTTACAACTGATGCAGCATCCCCAGGATGCTGTAATCAAAATTGAGACCCTTGGCAACTGACTCACATTTATGATGGTTGCAGTGTCCCAGGATCCCATGATCTCCTTTTGCAAACTTCTGATAAGCAAAGTCAATGATGAGGCCAGATTCACTTAACAACCAAGTTACTAACTAAACAGCAATGATTCACTTAACAACTGTCAGGGAAGGTTGTAAAATGGGGCAAAATTCACTTAACAACTGTCATGCTTTGCAACAGCAATTTTGAGCTGTATTGTAGTCGTAAGATGAGAACTACCTGTATCTGCAGCATTAGTCTAGTACCATGATAGCAAACCTATGGCACACGTACCAGAAGTGGCACACAGAGCCCACTCCATGGGCACGCGAGCCATCATCCCAGCTCAGCTCCACCACACATACGCATGTGCCTCCTGCTGACCAGCTGATCTTCAGGTCTCTGCTGCGCATGCACGGGGGGCAGGGTGCATGTGTGGAGGGTGGAGCGCATGTGCAGAGGTGGGGTGCATGCACAAAAGTGGGGCGCATGCACAGGGGATGCACACACATGCCTGGGGACAGGCATGCATGCACAGGGGCAAGGCACATGTGCAGGGAATATGCACACATTGCATTTTATTTTATTTATTTATTTATTTATTTATTTATTTATTAAATTTATATACCGCCCTTCTCCCGAAGGACTCAGGGCGGTGT
>JANHFR010001644.1:143548-160437 GCA_032468015.1 Mimophis mahfalensis | reverse complement strand
TTCGAACCACTGAACTGCCGACCTTTCTGATCGACAAGCTCAGCGTCTTAGCCACTGAGCCACTGCATCCCCCTTGTTACCATACATTAAATTCTTTCCAGACTTGTCTTAAAGATTAGAGTTAATAAACATGAAAAAATAAGTTGCTTTTTAACTCCCCTTATTTTATCACCAGTTTTGTTAAACCAAAAAGAATCCAGTAATAATTAAGTAAACTTTAGATAGATTTTGCACTACACAGTTCTTCAAAATAATAGCCTAATCAATTTTGCTCCACCTTTGCTTCATTTCATTTCATTCAAATTGAGAAGTTATTTCTCTTGATTCTTTCTGCGGTGTTACTAAAGAACAGTATCCAAAACAAATGGCATTCTCAGCATGTGTTACATCTTATGATTTATGATTGTATTTTATTATGATGATCATGATTTATTATCATTGCCTATAGGTACATTGAGAACTTATACACCGAGACAAATTAGGTGTCCAATCACACTTGAGCAATAAAGAATTCTATCCTATTCTATTAAGAAATACCTCAAGGAAAGTAACCAATTAATTTTCACATTTATTAACAGTCAAGTCCACTATTTATTCACAGGTATATCCCATTGAGTTAAATAGGATTTACTCTTGTCAGAATGTATATCGAAGGCTGCAGCTTAATTGTCGAAGCTTAAAATGTAGCAGTTACGTGTCACATCCTGCAGAGACATTCACAAATGTAATTTGACAATGCTGGCCATAGGGATTGCTTGGGAGGAAATGAGAGTCTGCCACATTAGCAGCAGTATGACCTGAAAATCACCAGTAGTGACTGCACATCCTAGAAATTACATTTGGAATCTGTCATCTTTGATTGGATTCACAAAAACCCATAAAGAAGAGAGCAACTGTTTCCTGTCAGGAATCAAGCCCATTAGCAACTTCTGTTTTAGAGTTGTTAATTGTTATGTCCTGAGGTTATCGGTACTGATAAACAACTGCTATTTCTCAACATCAGAAAAACATGGTGCTGTATTTGCTTATCGGAGACATTGTAATGTTGATATAGATCATGCCTTCCTCATGCTGTTGCATTCCAATTATTTGGCCCTACAAGGCCACCAGGTTGGGGAAGGTGATATGCCAACTTCTACAATCCAAGGAGTTCACTTAAGTTCCAAACCAGAACATCAGTAGACATAATTTAGGTTGCAATATCTTACCTCCCTACCTGCTTTGAAATAATCTCCATTGAATTTAGGCTTACTTCTAAGCTGACCTAAACAAGAGTATTCTGTTGAGTTTCTTTAGCCCAATATAATGTTTGCTTTGTAGGAAAAAAAAGTTAAGAGCAGAAGAAGAGCAAATTTTCAACATCCAAGAAATGGGTTTTTTTTTCATAAAACAGATCTATTTTGTTACATTTTACCAACCCTTACTAATATAACAAACAAAACACTTCCATTTAAAGGGTAATCATTTAAGGGGAAAATTCACCTATCTTTCCTAGCAGTGATGGAAGAAAACTGCTGCCCCATTAGGCTCCTGGTTGCCCAATAGGAAGATGGGCTAAAATGTCTCTTGTGAAATATGGGAAGATATTAGAATTGACAGTCCAAAGACTTGGAAGATGCATCAGCCTGAAGAGAGAGCCCTTATTTTAATTCTTCCCCTCCACCTGATTTTGTTGAGCCTGCCTGAGGAAAAGTTCTGAAGAAATAAAATACTTGTTCCCAAAGTTGTAATGTTTTAGTTGGTCCTAAAAACCTTTTGTCTTACTGTTGGATTTTTTCTTCTTCAAATGAGCCAATACAATCACTATTGTTTTTTCTGGATGGGTTCACTGACTGCAGCTTTCTTTTCCACGCACCTCCTCCTTATCCTTTCCTAAATTGTAGGATACCCCCTAGAAACTGAGAAAGCTTGCTCAATATTTTAGGATATTAGTTTATTCTAATAAATATACTTTATGCATCTGGTATGCTCAGATGAATGGTCTTAAGGTTTCCTGCAAACTGAAATAAAAATGAAAATATTTGCAACCCTGTGTCTGACACACAAGCAAACCAGCTCAAGCTTAAACTAGTTCTTACCATTTACTTTCTGAAAGTATTTGTTAGGTGTCTTCAGCTCCTTTTCAGAGTTTCCCTTCAATGTAAATTTTTAAATAACAGTCTTAACCAAAATTATTAACTTTTAAGATACTAAGGGCCTGGCACAGAGCCAGACTAAGGTTCTTCTGCATACCCAAAATGTAATCTGCGAAGGTTTAGGAGATGAATCATTTCTGTAGCTCCTCTCTTACTCAACTGATACAACTTTTTGTATATCTTAATCTCATTGCATTTGAAGCATTTGAGCCAGATAGTTGTCCTTCCCCCATGAGAGCTCAACAACTTGGAGCAGCCTTTAGCATCTTGGCTGACCTTAGAGTAATCTCATTTCCAACAACAAAATGTTTTTTCCTGTGTCAGACCCTGGAAGTGGATTGTGCAAAGATTCCAGATAAAGGCTAGCCTTATGAGGTGTGCATCATAACTGCATGCAAGACAGTAACAGAAACTGCATGAAATGCACACTCCCAAAGAGCAAAGTGCCATCTCTCAGATCATACATTTGATTTAGGAATTTTATATCACCATCCTGTTATGGCCATGAAGAAGCAATAGTTCTTTGTTGATGACAACAGCAAATATATTCTGCACATACTTATCATATGTTTTTTGGCATTCATATTGAGCTTTGGCAAATCCAGACAGAGTTTAAAGGAGATTCATTTGTGGCTCTTTAACCTCCACTGCCTTCAGTCACACTAACTTGACCGCAGGTGGTACGATCTCAGACACCGGGGGACAACTAAAAAGCAGAATTGGGACTGCCTCATTCAATCCATTCTAATATCAGAAGGTACAAATCAACCTATCTAAATACGGTGCCCTTAGATGTGTGGAAGTACAAATCCTATTATGCCTAGTTAGGGGAGATGGGAGTTGTAGATCAAGACCTTTGGAGAATGCCAAATCAAATAAGGCTAAATTATGTGAATAAACAGTGCTCTAAGAACTGATGTTCTTAGAATATTACTTAAAACTCACTTTACTCTTATCTTTCCATTTCCACACATTTTCAAGCTTCTCTTGTCAAGGTATTCTCTGTATTTTTTGGCTTTCCTCTTCACATGAAATCCCTGAAACTTCCAGTAGAGGCATCAAAGAACAGGAAAAACTTCCATTGCTAACACCTCCATTTAAAAGTAAGTACTATATGGAATTTTAACCACTAAACATTTGTCACTTATTTAAAACTGCACTTCTGCCTGTGGTGAAGGACTTGTCATTTATTGCAAAACAGTTTACCTTGTCTTTCCAGTGCTACAAATGCAGGTCAGGCGCTGCATTTAGCTTGGAAACATGTTCCAAATAAAAATAATTTGTGTGCAGACTTGCACCCCATTCACTCAAATAAAAAATCCAAACAGTCATAAATGATTTTGAAAAGAAATCAACGTGGCAACCATAATTTTTTAACTGCAGTTCAGACAGTTCTCCAGCCAGAATGGGCTTGCTGGCTAAGGTGACAGTGTGGTAATCCAATATGTGTTAGAAAAGTTGTAAATTGTTCTCTGCTAAATACTTTGGCTGCCTTTTATGTCTGCACAATTTGGGTGGCTGAAAAACTTCAGGATTCTTCTAATATATTTCCTACGGGTCTTCTTTGTTTGTTTTTCCTTAAAACCTTTTTAGAGACTGCAAGCAGAGCAGGAGTTGGTATTTTCTCTTGATTTATTAAACTGACTGAGGACAAGCAACTAACACTTAAATAATTGTCTGGAAGCCTTTTCGAAAATCAGACATGTTTGCCTTAACTTTAAGTAATCACTTGTTTTCCACAGCAAAAGAAAAGGAAGATCATCAGGAGTGGCTAAAACAGTCCACAGGGAAACTGCTTTTGACCATCGATGTTTATCCTCGTGAAAACCTGGAAGGGGGTGGGAACGGGACCCAACAACACGGCAGTCGCGTAAGCCAGAGCCCTTAAAGCAGGTGGGTAAACAAATCCCCATATTCGTGGTAGGCCACGCCAACAGGCCCGAGACTTCGAGCCCAAACGATGGCTCTAAAAGACGCCGCCTTTCCCACAACCGCCTCTTAAGCCCGGCTCGCACCCCAGCGCGACCACCTCCGAAATTGCAAGCAAGGTTGCTGGCCGCCTCCTGGGGGCGAAAGCTTCTTAAACACCCCTTTATAGTTGGAGGTCAGGCTGGAGATTCGCCTCAGCCACACAATCCCATTTCTTGGGCCGTTTGGAAGCGCTCCGTGTTCGCTAGAAGAGCGCGCCTTTCCCGAGGCTCTTCAGAGGGGCCTAACTCGGCCTTCTCCGCAGCAAGATCCGAGCGAGCGGCTCCCTGCTTTCTGCTTGGTGGGGCAGCAGGGCCTGCGTGTGGAGGACGCGCCGAGGATGGCAGCTGCTTCACCTCTCCTCAGAACGACCTTCCAGCTACTCCTCGTCACAACTCGAGGCTAAAACCCCAGCTGGATATTCATTGCTACATACGGTATCGTTGATTTGGAAGAGCACCTCCTTGGCCTGAGTTCTCCTTGCAGTTACACCGCATTCAAGCTAAGGGAATTGTAATCCCACTCATCTAGAGGTCAGCCAGGAAAGATGTTAAGGAAAGAGGATGGGAGTTGCAGTCAAGCATATCAGGAAAGAGCCTTACTAGATATGGGTTTTTTTTAAAAAAAATATTAGATTATAGAATAAAATACAAAAGCAAATAGGAAAATACAGGGGGGAGAAGGGGAAAGAAAAGGGAGGGAAAAAAGCATTGACTGCACACTCCCTCTGTTGCAGTAGAATAAAGCATTAATGTCAAACCTCAACTTTTTACTTTTCCGTGATAATCTAAACTAGCCATTTCTATAACAAATCAATCTAACCAGTAAAACCCAAAATCAAAGTTTCATTTTTTTCCACTTCAAGCACCGGAAGTGGTTAGTCTCCATGTAGCAACATATATTCTTTTCTTTTGATCAAAATGGTGGATTCAGACATATCTGCCAATTCCATCAGCTTCTGTAGCCATTCGTCCATGGTGGGAATCAAAATGTCCTTCCATTTTTGAGCCTTACTAGATATGATTAATTTCTCATAGAACAAGGCAGTGATGGTTCCACAAAGTTTGGGATAAGCTCAAATAGACTGAACTTGCTTAAATCACTTCAGAGACCAAATTTCAGCTTCCTCCAAGCTAGCCTTTCTCCAGGTGACTTTTATGGAAGCAAAGTTGGTGGAGAGTTTGTGCCATACCAAGTTGTATGACATGGGTTTGTTAAATGATCTATCACTAGTTGACTTTGCATCTATCATAATATACACACCACTGTGACGGGGCTTACAAAACACGGTTTCAGGCAAACATAGCATATTTTTTGTAGCACACGCATACCTACGAGAAACTGGATCATGGTTTATGTCCTTAAGCAAACTGAGTTGCAGGATGCATTGAACTATAAACTCTGGAATGCCGGAACACAACATACTAGTCCAATACAAAGGATGATTCCAGCCTTCCCCTTACAGAGCCTGGGAGCCCAAAATAGTGCTACACACTCTAACTGTCCTAGGAGTTCCTAGACTAGAAGCAAATCACTTGTTGGCTGAATTATGTTTTTGTGCCTCCTCAGATGTATCATCTCAGGCTGATGTAGCTTGTTCCTTCATAGCAATCCCATGGTGGACATTAGGCTGAGAATTTACAGTCAGAGACCAGGAGGGACTTCTGTGGGATGAAAAAAAAAAGGCAACTAGTGACCTCAGCCCTGTGATCCAGGACAAAGCCTTGATCATGTGGTTGTAGTCACCAACTTGACTTTTTTGACCCCCACAAATATCTCTGTCAATAAACATCAGGGCTATGTAAGAATTTTCAAACCCAGGCCATTTCTCTACTTCTAGCTTGAATCATTTGGGTGCCCTGCCTTTTTTAAAGAATAATCCAGAAATTTTACCAACCCAACACAAGCCTTTCATTCCTTGGAGTGTTTTTTCTCACTGGGGAAAGAGTTGGTTGAATTTACAGGTCTTGTCAAGACAAAAGGAAATAAAGTCTATTATGATCTAGTGCCATATACAAGCCCAGGGCTTTTGTAGTAAACTATAGGAAAACAAACTGGCTTAGGTTGATGGATAAACTTAGACAAAGACTTGGGCCAGATGTTTAAAATACTCTGACCTATAAAACATCCAAACCCTGTTTCCATCACAGGGTGTTATGCCTGCCCAGCCTCAAAACTACCCCCTTCAGCCACATTCATTTTCCAGGGTCAGAAGGGATTCCCCCATGCCTTTAATACTCGGGGAGGAAAAGAGGTTCAGGCATTTCCTTTTTGTTTGTGCCGGGCAGGTGTCTTCCCTGCCCAGCCTTCTGGCCCCCTTCTGCCCCCCTCCCTTTTTCCAAGCAAATGTGATTATCGAAGCGGGCTGGGGGCGAGGCATAAGTCCTCGGCCCCTGGAAAAGGAAATGTCAATACCTCGGCCTTATTCGCCTCGACTTGGCCGGCAAAGGCAGGAATGCGCAGTCAGGGACCACCAACGTGCCTTGATCCTTGCAACGGCCCACTTCATACACTTCTGGGCATTAAACTGGGGGACCCCCTTCGCCTCGTTGATTGTCCGGTTAGGTGTTTTCTCATTTTTCGCTCCTGCCCCCTTTGAAATGGCCCCTTCGTCCTTTTTCTTCTGAGCCCCTCGCTCTAATTCTAGATGAGTATTACTTTGCTCTTTTCGTTGGCCAAGCACAATTGTGTTATTGGAGATAATGAATTCAATCCCCATCAAAGCGTATTAGCAGCGCCCTGGCCGTGTTGTAAGGGCTCCCGCCCCCCCTCCCCGCTTCTCTCTCTCTCTCTCTCTTCCATCGGGGAATGAAAGGCAGGCAGGAAAATTCGTCGGGGAGCCTCTCTGATAGTGGCTTTTGAAATTAAGGGGGCCGAGGGTTGCAGTTTACGGTTTTTTTGGCTGAAGAAAGACTAGCCGCTTTTGATGCGAAGCCGAGAACTACCTCGGAAGTGACACGAGTTAAATCAGCGGTGTTTGGCTGAGTTGACGCTGGCTTAGATCAAGATTTTTCCCGCAGGACTCTAAAGCCAAAGGACCACTGATACTGTGAACGCGCGAGATGTTCGAGCATCGCTTCACACATGCGCTTAAAGTAGTTTCTTTTCACTGGAGCGATCTGGGGCCGCAGTTAATTAAAGCCGGCTGCGCTGGCAGGCTTGCTTCTTAATGATGACAAACTCAGGCGATGACCTGCTCAAGTGAATTGGTCCGCGGAGTTGGAAGAGAACAAGGCGGAATGTTGTGACAGCTTAAAGCTAAAAACAGCGCTCGACATAAATAAGCTAATTTCAAAGCCAAAGTGTTCAGAGGAAACGCTAAGACGGCCACAGCGGTACCTCTTTGCTGGAAAACTCGTGATTTAAGGACCGCTGACTAAATTCACACGTATTTTTTCTTCTTAATCTTTGCTCATAGTCAGCTCCCATTGGTATGCAGTTTATTATTAAAAGTTGCTCTACAGATGGTACCTTCTTTACCAATGGAAGATCACCCTGATCTTTTCACTGGCTTCCATTAGCATATTTTCAGCAAGCTTATGGCACCTATTCAAGCTATTTTGGAAGGGGGGCTACTTCTCTTTTCTGGACGCAATTCCTCTAATGCTTTAAGAATCTCCGAGTCGCATCCAAATTTGAAATCGGTTGATGCTAATTCCCACCCTGTGTGAGTTCTAAATGCTACACCAAACGCTCAACTAACCAATAGCTTGGCTAAGATGGCTGGTTAGGATGGAGTTCATTCTGTTGCCAGAGCTACTACTGAAAGCTTTAAATCTTAATTATGTTGTCCTATGGAGTTCACCAGAACCAGGCACAGCAGAAGTCTCCTTAAAGAGAAGCCCCCACCCCACCCCTCTGAGTTAAGTGTATGTCCTATAGAATTGCTGTCTCCAAGGTGCTTACGGTGCCACTGTCTGGGCGAAAACAAGAACAGGGTCTGCTCATTTGAAAATGAAATGAAGGCATCCTCTGACATTTAAGCTCACTAGGTTTTTGAGATATCCTGGCTGTCCATAACGTTTTCCTCCCTAATGTGCACATTGTTTTTGCACTCCAGACTCTGATGGATTAACTTGTAATAAGGATCATTGTGTGGTGGGGGACCCAAAAGGAGCGAGCACCCAAAAGAGAGTCCCTGACCTTCACTAGACACCCCCATCCTCTCTCCCTACCCCAGCAATCTGTCCCTTCCCCAGGCTCAAGGCTTTCACCCCTCAGACTCCTATTTCCATGCTAAGATCTGTATGGAGAGAGAGGCATAGCCCCCCCTTCCTCCTGCCCTAGTTACCAATCTGTTGACATTTCCATCTGCAGGAGGAAATCTTCCTCTGCCTGAAGGCCTGACTGGTCAATGAACAGAGGCTGGGAAAATCAGCTTAAGCCTTGGATGCTATTCCACTCCAGCTTCAAGATGTAAGTTCCTTTAGCTTGGATTCCAGAGAGCCAAAGTAGTCTTGGCTCAAGGCAGCAAACATGTTTCTGGTACTTCAAGAAGTCGGAAGAGAGAACCAGACTTGGCAACAAAGGCTCAGTAGGCCACAGAGTGTAGGCGACTCTTTGGCACTTAGGTGGGAGGACCACCGATCCAGAGGCCACCTGCCAGATGGCAAGCTTGGTTTTTTTTACAGAGAATCAGGGTCCATGAGTTGGTCTGTGGAACAACTGGGAAGGTCAAAGTTCTGTGGGTGAAGCTTTGCATTTTTAATGGGAAGGAGAAAGCACATATATGATTTTGCTTTCTTGTTTTACCTTTGCTACTCACATGGAGTGTCTGATACTTGGAGCTGTCAGTGACTGAATTGCCTTTTAAGACTGAGTGAAGGAAAGAAAGAATTTCATCTATACAGTATAGTTGCTGTGGTTCTGAAGAGTGGATGAGACGGCTTCATCTCAGTCAGGGGAAAGCTGTTCAAAGAGACCCAGATTCTGCCTTGCTTCCACACTGCAGCTCCCTTCGTTTCTAAAATCTGTAGTCAGAAGTCCTGAACATGGTTCAGAATATGTGGCCATGAGGCACCTGTTTCTGAACATGTGCAGAGTAACTTTCATTCACCCTGGGTGTCTGCTGTTGTCATATTTTGAGTGGATTGAGATCCACCTTTCCTCTAGTGAATGTGATGCAAGGAAGCTAACACATTTTTTAAAATGCCATTGTTTTTACAAATATAATTGATTCATATTAAATGCACACACGATGGAAATAATTTTATTGTTTTTATTTAATCATCTCAGTTGTGGATTGGGGAAGAACAAATACTAAGTCAGAACGGTTTATTTATGTATAGAACTTTAATTAAATATACATAAGAACTAAACCAATTCTACTGGTAAGTATTAGGAGATTTTTAAGGCCTTTTGTCATCCTGAGAACATCAGAATATTCAATTATGATTAGATTTTTTCTATTCTGTGCAGTTGTCCCTACCCTCTGGCAGTTTTGGTAGTGGTAGCCCCTTATTTTGGGAGAACACCATACTGGAAAAGGCAGTTCTCATAATGTGGAAAAACTTTACTCTTGTATCAAGTCAGATTATGCTAGAAGACTCAGTTGCTGCTCACAGTAGTCTTTAACAAATATAAAGACATAACTTTTTTTCAAGCCTATCACTTATTCAATTCCAGATCTACACAAACATGAACCAAAGTTGAATCATTTTTAAATGGTTCCTTTTAGGCTGCCAAGGAATTTTAGCTTAATTTGGCATAAGACAATTGCATATTGTTTATATTGATTGTCCTATGAATTTTATATTCTAGAGTTGGAGATCTGTGGTCCTCATATCATTGGACTCCAGCATCTATCAATCCCAACCAGCCAGTTATTAGGGAATATGGGAATTGTGGTCCAGCAATAACTTGAAGGTCATAAATTCACCCATCCAGTATTAAAAATTAATAAGCACTTGCTATTATAGACTATGAGAGGTGCTACAGAGAGATTCCCATTGATCTGAAAGAATGGGGAAAGAATGAAGCAGTGAACACTGAGGCAGGGTAATTCAGCTGATAACATTTGGGATAGCTGCAGTTTACATAATTGATATAAGACACATTATCTTTTTCTGAAAACAGAACATTGGGAAGCAGGATTTTGAGGTGGGGTTAACTCCTAGTGCCTTAGGTTCCTTTCCCTTAGCTGTGTGCTTCCACACTCCTCTTACTTCAATTGGAGCTGCAGCACATGATGTGTTTAGGCTGGAATGTGTGGATTTGTTGACATTCAAATACTTGGCCTTTGCTGAGTTTCTTAGAGAGGTGACAACTGAATTCATTTCATTTAACTACAAAGTTAGCAGGTCTGTACACACTTTCCGGAGAATTTGTTCAGTGGGACTTACTTCCAAGTAACTTCACAGAATCCTGCTGTAAATAGATTCCAGCATCAGATTTAGAGTTAAGAGAGTTGCATTTGTTGTATAAATCTGTAGTGGAAAAATCAAGTAGAAATGGATGTCATGTTACTAATCTCCACTAATGATCCTAGAATAGTGCTCAGGCACTAAATACAGAAGCATAAATTAAGTAGTAAATCCCACCTACCTATAATTGGTCACTCAGTCACATTGTGTGCAGAAGAAAAGATTTGCCTATTGAGGAACATGTTGCATCTGTAATGAACTGGTTTTGAATGGTCTTTGAAAGTTAACAGGCCAACACTGTGCCCTTATGTAGAAATCTGTCAATTGTAGTGGCACACTATTTACTTCCAACTAATCAGCACGTTTCAGTCAACAGGATGAGCTGAATGTCATGTACTTTCCAAGGAATTCTAAGAAATGTTATTGGGATTTCTTAATTTTTAACAAGTATCTTGAGGATTGTTGCAAACTTACTCTGACCCAGCATAGAAATGGAAGTGCTATAAAGCCCATCTTCATTATTGTCATTTCAACACAACCATGGTTGGATGACGTTGTACATTACTAGTGAGAAAGAATACAAAATCCGCAGTTGGTCATTGGACAAGTGCACTGTCTTCCTTTTGGATCATAGTATATCAAATCTGAATGTACTGCTAGCAAGAGCTAGCAAAAATCCAGACTGCTTAATGCTTCAAAATCCTTTCCCTGCATCCCCCACCTTAAAACTGAATGTGGCAGTGGATCTTTCCTGCCCAGCAATGCTTAAAAGTGAAGCGGTTTAAAATGCCAGTGACAATTTAAAATGGCATTTAATTGGGCTGCGTAACATTGAAATCGTTCTTGCTTTTCAATAGGAACAGCCAACAGCTGAAATGAGTTCCCTTTGCTGGATATCTATATCTATAATATGTAGGTCTTACTCTCACATAAATGTACACAAGATTACAATCTTAATTGCTGTGATCTCAGTTTTCAGTCCCACCCTACTTGCAATGCACTTTGCTTGATCTCCAGCTGTTGCACCGTTTGTCTTCTGCTTGGTTTCCAGTAGAAACGCCAAAGAGGTTGCAAAGCATTCGGTGTGGCTATTGGAATATATTCTTTGCCATTCTTTTTTCTCCCTCCCTCCCCCACCGCTTTCCATGGGGAATGAAAACGAAATCAAAGTACCCTACATTGGGATGCGCTGTAAGTGAGCTTCAGTAAATGAGATCTTTACTTTGGGCTGCAAACCTATACACACAGCCTGGGGAGTGAGTTTGATTTAATTCAATGGGTTTTTGTTTCTGACTAGACATGCATAGGATTTCATTGCTAATATACTTTGGTAATTAATCAGAAGGGGCGAGGGGCTTCTTTCCAAGTCAATGCAGTGTTTGCCTATTTGCATTTTTCTCCTACCCTTGAACTGTAAGGTGTTCTAATATGTTGTACTTGGTATTTTCCCCCCCTCTATTCATTCTAACAGTAAAAATGCAGTCCTAGCTGTTTCTAAAGGGACGAGAGAGGCTGAGCAGAATTTAAGTTTGTAATTTGATCAGAAAGGACTTTTGCCAACATCTTCATTTTGAGGTAAATAGTGCAATGAGAAAATCTAAAATCAATGATGTAATTATTTTTGCTGCCTCCTGTTTTAAATATATAAATGTTCCTATCAATTCAGTGCAAAGAATATGAACTTCGATCTGAAAATAATACAACATTCCTAGAGTTCTAAACTTTAAACTGAACTTTAAAGAAAAAGCTATCACAGCTATTGGAGCAAGTACTCCTGTATCTTCGTTTCTAAACGGGCTGGGCTAATAATGCAGATCCTCGTGAAACAAATAGGCTGGTACCTGAAATATTCGGTTTAGGTCTAGTAAGTGAGACATGAGCCTGCCTTAAATGGGTCTTATTATCCTAAAATTAGAAAGGGATCTCCCCGTCGTCGGTTCGACTCACTACTCCGCCTATTTAATATCCGGGTAGAAACAACTGGCCTATTAAGTGGAATGGACTATTTCAGCGTTCAAGGTCGCAGCCCATCAATTCCATCCCCAAACTAGTTCAGCCGAAATACTTGGACGTAATATTAAGTTATCTAGGAATACTCAACGGGTGATCTTAAATGGATTGATTCCTAAGTAGATATGTATTGGATAGCCTGTCTTGAATTGGGTAGGGTATAGTTAATGTTTTCCCTGTGATTCCCGGACAGAGCAACACGGAGAGTTTTGAAGGACATTTGAACGCTGTACAAAACCTGCACGTTGGATCTCAGGTCCCTTGTCAGTCTTGAGTTCCTTTCCGGTTAAGGTTGCAGCAGGGTTTGATAGGAACAGAGAGAGGGGGAGGGGGTGGTACTTGGCAGCAGGCGTCCCCTTTTCCCCCAGGGCAACCCGTTTCCCTAAAGAGTTGTTGCAGAAGAAAGTCAGCCTCCTGGGGAAAAATATCTGTGACGAGCCTGGGGGATTGGAACCTGGGATGCAAAGTCGAGCCATTCAGCCGCACCAACCCGTTTGGGAAGTGACAGGAAGCAGGAAGGGGAATTCTTTACCTGGTGTTTGCCATTCCGGCTGAAATGTGCAACACAAGAGGGCTGGATAGTTTGCTCTGTCCAAAGTTCAAAACTTGGAATTCGCGCCCAGATTGTCTTTCAGGCGCTCGCGCAGACGACACATGCGTCAAGGAAGGCGAGAGTGTCGCAGGCTTGGGACCAAAATGGCACTATCCGGGAAATAGAAGCGCTGATTTCGGCTAATCTGACCTTAACTATTACAGGCTGCAGAATAATGTTGCGGGGTGGGTGGGTGGCCAGGGGCGTAGCTAGGGTGGATGTGGCTAGCTTGACCTCACTCATCAAGCCTCTGTTTTCGACCGCAACACCTCTATCAGCAAAAATGGAGTGTGCGACCTCCCCAGGCCTCCATTTTCACTGGCAGAGGGGCGCAGGAGGCTGTCGCAGCTGAAAACAGAGCCCAAGTGGGCCTTGCACAGCTTCCTTGAGCTCCATTTTTTCTGGCAGAGGCACCATGGGCCAGTCCTTCACTGTTTCCAGGGCAGCCCCATGGGCCAGATTTACAAACCCTGTGGGCCAGATCCAGCTTTGAGTTTGAAACCCCTGTGCTATACCATGTCAAACAAATGGTTGTCCAAACTCTTCTTAAAAACCTTCAGTATTGGAGCACCCACAACTTCTGAAGGCAATCCATTCAACTGATTAAGAAAATATAAGAAAATTTCTCCTTAATTCTACCTTGCTTGTCTCAATTAGTTTCCATCCATTGTTTCTTGTCCTGCCTTCAAGTGCCAAAGTTTTGCTCAGTTCTCACTGAGCAAGATTGTTAGCCTGTAAGTATTTATTCCAAAGTATTAGCACCTCAACTCAGATGAGTATTACACCTGCTTTTCTTTTTCTTTTCTTCTCCTTCCTCTATGATTATAGAAGTGCCAGAAGGGCACATCACTTTCTTGTCAGAAGTCTTCTTCCAGGGGACTTCTGAAGGCCTGGTAAAATTGGAATCACTTTATCTGCTCCAGGTATATGTATTCACACAGATCTCAGTTACATTCTGTAGGATAGATTTGCATTAAGGTTTTCAATATGTCTAATGAATAAAACCAAAGGGATTTTTAAAAAGAAATTGTGTCCTTTATTTATAAAAACAGAATAACTTTGAATTACATTACTAGAGAGCTAGATGGATGAATGATCTGAGAATATTTGCATTTGCTGAATATAGCCACTAATCAAAATAAACTGATGCTTCATAATTTCTTTTTAAATATTATTGCAAAAATCAGCATTTATTTCAATATATGTAAGGGAAATCTTAACTCAAAGCCATAGTTATATAAGCTTCTTAGTAGGCAGAGACAGATTAATAAGATTTATGGTGCTCAGCATTGGGGAAAAAAAAGAGTTAGAATTTTTTAAACTATAAAAGTGCCACACAAGATATGTAACCTTGACAATTTGTAATGTAACTTTGCATTGAAAATATAAAAATACAATGATGTAAGAAACTATACCAATTATTCAGAAAACTGGAACAAGAATGGATTTTGTAGCATTTGTCAAGAAACTAAGTTTATTGAAATATATATTGGCAGATTCCCAGATCATGATCCAAAGTCAAACAATGGATTAACCCTACATTGTGAAGTAAATTGCCATATGTTAAATCATAGTTCAAATCTGGCTGCTGATTATATTACTGTTTTTGTCATCTGTCTGTCCATCTGATCTACCGGTATCTTATTTGTCACCTAACAGAATGGTGGAATGGACATCTAGAGTAAAGGTGAAATGGACTTCTAGAAGACTTCAGAGGTCTTCTAGTCCAATCTGCTGCTCAGGCAGAAACCCTATACCATTTCAGACAAATGGTTGTTCAATCTCTTCTTAAAAAGAACATCCACAACTTCTGGAGGCCAGTCATTCCACTGATTAATTGTTTTAACTGTCAGGAAATTTCTCCTTAGTTCTAGGTTGTTTCTCTCCTTGATCAATTTCCAGTCAATGCTTCTTGTCTTACTTTCAGGTGCTTTGGAGAATAGATTGACACCTTGGCTCCATAAATATTGGAACACTGCCATCATATAACTCCTAATCCTTCTAGCCATACACATAGTAATCAGTCTTTATGTTTTAACCCCCAGTCCCCTAGTCATCTTTGTTGCTCTTTTCTGTACTCTTTCTAGAGTCTCAACATCTTTTTTACATTGTAGCATCTAAATGCAGTATTCCAAGTGTGGTCTTACCCAGGCATTATAGAGTGATATTAACACTTCATGTGATCTTGATTCCATCCTTCTCTTAATGCAGCCTAGGACTCTCTCTCTTCAATATTTATTTGCCTCCATATTTCAGTGATTCTAGATGGCTCACAATAAAAAAATATAGCAAAAGAAAAGCTATACAAGAGCCTTGGCAGTGTAGTGGTTAAAGTGCTATACTGCAAGCCACTTCTGCTGACTACCGGCTACCTGAAATTTGGCAGTTTGAATCCCACCAGGTTTAAGGTTGAGTCAGCCTTCCATCCTTCTGAGAAGGGTAAAATGAGGACCCAGATTGTTGGAAGCAATGTGCTGACTCTCTAAACAGCTTAGAGAGAGCTGCAAAGCACTATAAAGAGGTATATAAATCTAAGTGCTATTGCTATATACCTAAAAATTATCAAAATTATTTTATAAAAACAAATAAAATTTAAATCAGACAATAATAAACAAAAAAACCCCTCACACACACAAGTTGATGAATGGGTCATTGTCACCAAGTCCTCCTGTTCTAGAAAGGGTCAGAACTGTGGCAAAGGTTTCTCTGACCATGGACTCCACCTACCATTGAAGTAGTAACCATGAGTCCAGGAGAATTCCCAAATTTCAGACCATCTCCTTCCAGGGGAATATGAATCCACCCAGAACCAACCCAAGAGTCAAATGGTTTTAACCATTCTGGCTTCTCTGGTCTCATTCAGACCCATACAGCCTGTAGGCATAGTAAGAACTACACAGTATCACCAGCTTGGCCTTTTGGTAGAAATACACAATTGAGTATGATCTGGACTATGGAATAAACTCCCAGAAAGTTTAGATAGAGGTTAAAGCAGAGGAGAGATGCCAAGTCCTAGAGCACCAACCACAGGAATAGCAAACAGTTCTCCTCCCCTAGTACCACTGCCCAAAATGACATACTCAGAAGAATATGAATCTAGAACAGTAGAACAGTGTTTCCTAAAAGAGTTTGATATTACAGTGCCACCCTGCCTAAGCTAGAACTTTCCAAGTCTGCTGGATCAATTGAATATTCCATTAAAGCCACTCAAATTACTGTATCATTTAAAGAAAAGAGCAATGTTAGGCACTGCCAAAGAAATGACAACAAAATAGATATTAGAATGATACCCAATATCATCCAGAAATGATAATATTAATATAGAAAATGCTTCTTTGTCTATGGAAGATTATTGTTAGCTGTATTAAGATACCACTTTCTACAAAATGCAATGAACTCAAAAATTCCTCATGAACAAGTACTGACTGGTCACACAAGAAAAGAAAGCATCACATGGAACAGTTGCTATAAATCCAAAGCAATGTGAAAATCCCACAGTCATCAGCTTAATTTAGAAATTATGAAACTCATTGCCTACAACAGAATATTAGGAAAACGATGGAACCGAATGGAGAAAAGAACACTGCATTCTGCCTTAATTGTCAGGAATTATTAATTAAACCAGAATTAATAAATGGAGAGCGTACAGATAAAACTGTTGGTTGGGTTTTAAACCAACAAAATTATGCACATTACATTTTGTAGTTAAAATCAGATCGTGTCACTTGTAAAAATTTATTTTTACTTATTTTAATCCCATTTATATCCCGCCCTTCTCCGAAGACTCAGGGCAGCTTACAATGTGTTTTAGCAACAGCCCTC
>JANHFR010001644.1:108568-118892 GCA_032468015.1 Mimophis mahfalensis | reverse complement strand
GCCCCCGCCCCCAAAAGTGCTTTTTCAAGAGGCATCTGGAACTTTCTGATTTTTCTTTTGAAGGCGTTTCGCTTCTCATCTAAGAAGCTTCTTCAACTCTGGCTGGATGGTGGGGAATGGAAGGATTTATACTCTAATCTGATTCACTTTTCCTTGAGGATAAATCCTTCCATTCTGCACCATCCAGCCAGAGCCGAAGAAGCTTCTTGGGTGAGGAGCGAAATGTCTTCAAAATAAAAATCAGAAAGTCCAGATGCCTCTTGAAAAAGCACCTTTGGGACATCGGAAGAGTGGTGTAGTTAAGGAGCTAAAACAAGCTTACCTCCGCTTAGTGAGGTTATTTAAAGAGAAGAAAAGAAGGGCATATACAAAAGCAGGTAGCCTCAGAGCAGTTTAGAGGGAGCTCTTGGCAATGGCCTTCCTGTTTCAGCTACTAGCTGCAGGCACACAGCCGGCTAACCATTGATGCTGCGGAAACATGATGAGTGGTCCGGTCCGGGAACTGGCACAATATTCTGAGAGTGCCCGTGTCGCCTCTGATCCGTTTCCTGTGAAAGGAAAATGCTGGTGGGGTCGAGGACAAGATTGTGATGGCTGAGCCACTCAGTTTAGGGAAGGCAGCACTTCTCTAGAGGAGCTTGTCCTCATCAGATTGAAGGAAGGATCCCTGGCCTGGCCTGACCCCAATCTCCCATCCAGTCCAGTTGCAAATGACATGGCAAGAGAGGGAGGAGCCAACCCTTGCAGCATAGACGTTCCTTGAAGCAGCCCTATGTCTTCTCCATCACCATTTCTCCAGGTGATGCTTTCCAGTGTCTATTGTTTATGGAAATCTTTCTGAAAATTTAGGTTGTTGACCCTCTCTCTCTGCCCCCCTCTGCCTTCTCTCTCTCTCTCTCTCTCCCTCCTCTCCCTCTCCTCTCTCTCCCCCTCTCCTCTCCCTCCTCTCTCCCCCTTTCTCTCCTCTTTCTCTCCTTTCTCCTCCCTCCATCTCTCTCTCCTCTCTCCCTCCCTCCCACTGTGTCTCTCTCCCTCTCTCAATTAAATAAATAGATCTACAAATTGGAACATACCTGACTGAAGTTATTTGTGAATCTCTCATAAATTTATGACTTGATAGGTGTTATTTAGAGCTTTTATTCAAATCCCAAGCAGGTAAAAAAAAAATCTATATCTGTAGTCATCTCTTTACATCTTTCTATATCACTCTACTAGACAATTTGTGTCCCACTGGATCATCCTTTCAGATATATTTCCTTAGCTAAATAGAGAATGTGAAGACCAAACCTACTGCCCAGGCTTCACCTCAGGCACGGTCTTAGGATCCCCACTGATTTTCTCCCTGCAAGCCTCCTAGGATGCTCCACTGACTTGTAAATTATAAACATTACAAATGAACATTATAAATTGAACATTATAAATGGAGATCATGTGTCATGGCAAGATAGTGGCATGGCAGCATCAAACAGCAGTGGTACAGCAGCAAAGAAACAGCAAGGACTTGCCAAAGTTTTGCTTCCATGGGAGTAATGGGTCCTGGCATTCTCTAAGTTAGCCCATCTGAGATACCTTGGTTAAAAAGGTTTTGCCTTAAGATGCACTGTTTCACCCAGCTAAAGGCTCCAGCCATGAGAGTTTTAGTAGTAAATATTGTAGGTCTCTACTGTAGATAGATAGAGGTCTCTATCTCTGTCTATCATTTTTGCTAAGTATCTGTGGCTCTCCCATTTTGTATTTGTATTTTCTAACAAATTTGTGACACAGAACACACAAAGAGTGAATCCACAATCAGCTTCTGAAGATTGCAACTAAAAGTTTCTGAATGCAGCATTGACTGGGCCTGGCTGAATGCACCAGGCTGGAGAAGACGGCATTAACCAAACTATTCCTTGAGACTAATATTGCTATAAATAAGGATAGGAAAACTTTGCATACCCCCTTGCAATAGGCTTGCCCTTAAGTTAATAAACCCATGGTCAGCAGTTACTTTGGGCTATGACGTCAGGAATTCCAGGACTTGCATTATGTGACATGAATAATTAGCCTTCTTCCCTTTTGCTAGTATGGTAGATAAGTGAATTATTGTCCCTAGAGATTCACTATGGAGGACGAGGTAGTATGATGAAGATTTTATGGTTCCCACAAAGACCCACCAATCTCTGAATCGCACGGCACATTTAGTTTGGTTTTACCCTTAGGATCACTCCTATTTTCTGAACGCTAATAATGTGATCCATATGTATTCAACATTGTTTCATGGATAACATTAAATTGAAAATAAATCAAAAATATTAGTTAAATATTTGTGAACATTTCGAAGCGGGATGTTAAAAGCAGCAGTCTAGAAGAACTTAAGGAACTCAAGAATAAGGAAAGCTATATTTAGGCTCTAAGTCTACAAGACTTAGTTTGTCAAAATTTGACTGCAAGTTTGTGGAATGACACCTTCACAGAAGGCTACATTATAGACAAAACTCACATGTAAGTAAAATATTTTTGAAACCCGCCTTAATTCAGATATACGTCATGAAAAACAAACCAGCAGAAATAACTTGTTTCCTCCTAAATATATGTGGTTTTGGTATGGGAAATACACAATATTAGAAACTTAATGATTAACTCTTTTACTTAAGGATAAGGGGGAATCTGAATTTGCTTTGATTTGGAATTTATAGTATAAATGGATTGAGCAGGGTAGAGTAAATTAGGATATTAAAGAAATATAGGAATGAAATGGTAATAGAAGATAGTATATTTCAATTAGCTATTAAAATATGATTGTTATAGAGGATGAGTTTTTCGCTTAATGTCATGTTATTATTGTTATTTTGCATTTGTAGTAGTATTGTTAGTATTGTATTTTAACTGTTTTTTTCTTTTTTCAATAAAGAACTTTTTTTTAAAAAAAGAAACTTAATGATTGTTAGTATAATCCTTTGCATGTTTTACTGAATGGTTAAGTCCCATATGGTCAGAATGGCTTACAAACAGCTCCTATGCATGTAGTAAACATACTGAGGGACAAGTTCCTCAGAATTTAAGAATACCACATATTACCCCATGAATCTCCTATGCAATAGCAATAGCATTTGATTTATATACCGCTTATCAGGGCTTTTAACCCTCTCTAAGCAGTTTACAGTCATACAGAGATGTATTTTGCTTAGGAACAAGTCCTGCTCAAATCAATTAGATTTATTTCTCAATACAGGTTTTAGCTACGATTCTGTAAACCCTTTGATATGAATTCACCTCACAAAACACAGCAAGATTTTCACCTTTCTAAAAAAGACCACCAACATTTTTAGTGTGGAAAAGCACCCAATGAGAACATATACTTTTAAGGATAGACATCAGCTACTAAAAGAGGATACAGAGATTTATAAAATCATGTGAACACTGACAGGTTCATCTATTGAAGTAAGATATGTATGAATAATGAGTTTACTCAGCACATAAACAATGGGGTTTCTCCTTCAGGGGCAGTGATAGCTATGGATTTAGATTGTTTTAAAAGAAGTTAGACCCTTCCCATTGAGGACAGGGCTATTGACTGCTATTCAGACTGACAGCTGTATTCTACAAGCTAAGTAGAGTCAGAACTGATTGGTTTTTGGATGCAAGACCTTTGGGAAATGCTAAGGCAGTAAGCTAGACCAGTGGTTTCCAACCTTTTCTTCACCATGGACCCTCTTTAAATACCTTTTGTGGCTAGGGACCATGGCTATGGGCCCAATGATTTAACTCAAGATTTAATTAATAACATTTCTTCAAGTCTTCATGGACCCCCTGTGACATTGTGCAACCCCCCAGGTGTCCATGGACCACAGGCTGAGAACCACTGAGATTGACTGCAAAATCAAGAAACCACTTGGAAAGCCAGTGGGCAGTTACATGGACAGAACCACGAAGATACCAGAAATAGAATTTGAATGAAAGGGGGATTAGTTGGTCCATGACCTGAATCAGCAGGGAACTCTTCACTAAAAATGTATGCATGTCCAAGAGCAGACTGCAATAAGATAAGAAATGACACTTAAAGAAAACTTTCAGAAAAGTTATTGCTACATAGTTGTACCAATTTTTTCTTGCTTTGCTGCATCTGGCTGCTTTATGCTTTTGGTGTTTCTCTTATAGTCTCTTTTAACAAAATTAATTGCAAAAAAATTAAGGAATAAGAAGGAAGCATTTATTGAAAGATGGAATGTTTGCTTATTTATTAATCAAATTTCTGCTCTGCTGCAATCAAATAACATTCAGCAACTTCCATAGTATAAAACTAAAAAATGAACATTTTCAACCAGTAACAGTTGCAACAAGACCTGTTAATATGTTGTGTACCATACAAAACCTGTTAATACGTTGTGCACCATACAACATTAATGTTCATTCCATCTTGAACACTTGTGCAGAAAAAGTTAAAGCAAAGAGAAGCCCCATTCTTCTGCCAATTTATTATCTGAGACAGCTGCAACAATAACTGCAATAACAACAAGATCCACCCATCCACAAATCAAACCAAATGCTATCTTGAACTTCACAACATAACCAGTTCTGTGCTTGATTTGTACAGCAAATTAAATAAATACATTATGCCTAGGTCTTGTGATATTAGGAATATTTATCTGGATATTGTCAATTATATTTATAACATACCACAAGAAAATCAATAGTAACTTTTTGTTTAATAAGCTGAGCAAAATGTCCCCTACTAAATGCTGGAAAATATGTTGATCAAGACATCAAAATCATGGACGGTTTTATTGACTTTAAATAAATGTTTTAGTTTGGGCTGTTAAGGAAATGTCTGTGTTTAAATTGGCAAAGAAATAAAGCAAATGTTAGGGACTTAGAAGGAAAAGACATTTGACTACAAAACTATTTGTATGAGTATAAAATTGGCAAATGAGCAGAAAAGCCACAATGTGAAAGCATTTGCTTCAAGCTGTCCCTAGGTAAAATTTTTGGCCTTTTTCAAGCTATTATAAATCTTAGGAGTTTATATGAGGAAGGGGCAGTCTTGCCTCGTGTGTGTGTGTGTTTGATTTTTTTTGTCTTGTTTTGGGTTCTCTAGCTTTTTACCATTGCAAAAGATAGATAAACTAATTGGTTGAACAAGGGCAAAACCTTCACAACATTAAAAGTTCTACAGAAATTCTTTGGGATTTTGTCTAGTTCATGAGTTGGTACAAAACAATCGCGGGACAACATTTGCTCTCCATTAACAATTCCTAGTGCTTCAATTATAGCTGTTCTGAGTCACTGCCAAGTTGGACTGTCCTGATTTATGAGGGTGCCATTCATTACAGGAAAACTAGTTGGTAACTGGTTGGTTTTCCCTCTTGGGTCTGCTGCCATCCCTTTTTAGCTGGCCACTAGACAGCACGAAAAACATACTTCAGTCAGGGCATGGCAGCAGGAATGGGGTGGGTCAGAGTTTAGGGATCTGCTAGGTTCCATATGCTAGCCTGCCTGCCTCTCTTCTCATTCTACACTTGGCAGAATTGGTACTGGGCCTAGGCACCAGATTTTAGAGGATGCTGAGATTGAAAAAAACGACCAAAATATACAATAGGACTAGGAGTATAAAATGTGATCTTTCTTTTTTTAAAAATAATTTTATTGAGCATTACAATTATATGGATGAAAACTAACACAAAAGAAATAAAAGAGAGCAAGTTAAAAAAAAAGAATATAAAAGGAAGAACAGGAAAGAAAGAAACAGTGAGCCACTGAATTGAGAGCTTGCTCTCAGCTGCTGGTGTTTGCAATTAGTGCGAGTTCTAATCTCACCAGGCTCAAGGTTGACTCAGCCTTCCATCCTTCCGAGGTAGGTAAACTGAGGACCCAGATTGTTAGGGGCAATAAACTGACTTTGTAAGTCAATAAGCTGACTTTGTAAAACACCACTTAGGGCCCCCCGAGAGCCCTAATAAGCAGGTCTATATGAAGGATGAAGGCAATTGCTATAAATGTGTTGTAAGCCGCCCTGAGTCTTCAGAGAAGGGCGGCATATAAATAGAAATAAAATAAATACATAAATAAATAAACAATAAGAATGTAAAATAATATAACAAAGAAAGACAAGATGATATAAAGTAACTTTACCCTTTGTCACAACAATTATAAACAATTTTAACAACTTGTCACTTTCTGTCAGGTGCAAGGAACCAAAAATGGCATGAAGGGTTACTCAGAGTAGGTTTTTTTTTTTAAATTGTTGCTTGCCTGTAGACAGGAAACTTGCCAGACTAAAACATAACTTTGCTTAACTATTAGATATATCCTGTGAAGAGTGGGGCATGGGGGTGGGGAACCCACTCTGTGTCAGCACTGAAGTCTCAAAATGGCCTCAGTCAGGCCACACTCTTTTCTTACATACCAAGGATTTCAGGCTATATATATGCTTTTTAGCTCTTTGGGAAAGACCGTCTCCTTCCTCCAACTTTGTACCACATTCCACGCCTCAAAATAAATGCTGTCTTCTTATCAGATCACATATCTTATCTATTGACGAATCCTTAAAACTATGTTGTTCAGTCCTAGTCAGCAAAAGTCTTTGAAGGATTACCAGTGATAACATATCTATTTTAAACTTGACAAATAGATCAACTTTATCTCTCTTTCCTTAATTTTCTTTAACAAGATTGGTCTTTAATCCCTTCATACATTATCTTAGAATCTGACTTCTTTCCTTTTTCTTTGTCTTTCACACCAAGTCTTTCAAAACTTCAGCAGGTATCTTTTTGTAAATCTAATATAGGAAAGCTATCCAGATCATTCTCCTGGTTTATTATTTGCATGTCCCCTTCAATTATTAAAACAATATCAGGTATAGCCAGTATTTCATCTTTTTCTAGATCATTCTTGTAGCCAGTCATTTTAAAATCCATGTTCAAATCTATTTTCATCTTATATGGTAAAATCTGTACCTGTTTGTAACATTGTCATTCACAGTCAATCTGTAATGACAGACATTCTTAATATTAATTATTGAATCCATTGTTTACACATATTCTTCAATACATTCAATGCGTAGGTATTTTCTCTATCCTGAGTTAACAGATCAAATAGGTGCTCTTATCCTTTAATTATAATCTTTACACCAGCATCAACCATTTCCCAAAGGAAGGATTCTTTCAATTAATTGTTACTTGCGGGAACATCTGCTGCCAGCAACAACTTCCCATCGCCCGGTGTAGTCACACAGGCAGGGCCTCCTCAGGGTGCTGTCAGCCAGACAATGTCAGCTGGCGGCCCCCAGGGGGAGGGCCTTTTCTGTGGGTGCACCCCCCCTCTGGAATCATCTTCCCCTGGAGCACCGGTTGCCCCCCGACTTCCACTCCTTCTGCCACAACCTGAAATCACTGCTCTTCCAACAGGCCAGCCTGGATTGACTTTTTAGCATGTTGGGTTTTAAATTTTGAGTTATGGATTTTAAATTCTAAATTTGTTTGTCAGGCTTAAATCTTTAGTTTAACTCATTTTAACTTTTGTATTATATGTTTTTGATGCTTTTAATGGCCCTGTAAACCACCCTGAGTCCTACAGGAGAAGGGCGGTATATAAATTAAACAAACAAACAAACAAACAAAGAAACTAATAAATAATTGAGCTCCACTTGACTTAATCCACTTAATCTGTTTACAACTTTCCAAAACTTTCCCAAAACAATACTCTAATCACCCTTTGATCATTTATTCTCTTTTGCCACATCAAAATTGCCAAGTCCTTTAATTTCTTTGAAGACTTCTTTCACTGAGGGCTTGAAGGAAAATCATTGAATGAATGCCATCAGACTTGCCACCCCAAAGGTTCTTGGTATTTGAAAAGTAGTAAATAGGTAACTCTAAAGATGATTAAGAAATGATTACATATAGTTTATATTATGACTATGGGCCTAGTCGGAATCTCACTCTTCCCAGGCACTTGTAGGAATCTCACTCTTCCCAGGCACTTGTCTCAACTGTTGAACAAAAAAACCTGGTTCTTACACTCTATTTGTGAAGAGTAGCTATCTGGAGTACATGTGTATGATCCCACATTTTTCTTTCTTTCTCCAGAGAGATTTTGTCAGCAAAATCCATCCTCTGTCCTCCAATTTCAGTTATAATACTGTCTCTGCTTCTTCAGAATATCTAGCTTGCCAGGTCCTCATTGGCAATTCCCTGGAATTCTGATAATCTTTACTTGTTTCTCAGGATACTTGGATTTCCAGAAACTTGTAATATTTCAAAAGCAAGACAAAGATCTGACAGAAAGGTTCTGAGTGAGTGAGTTGTGTGAATATCATCTTATTAAAGTTATATCTAGAAAAGGAGCAGGGGTGCAATCTGTGCACCAGCATACCTGCGCGAGTATTAAATATAATTTTGCAGAATTGTTGCTATATGACAATAATAGGAGCTGTTGTAATTAAAATTATTTACTGTGATTCATTGATTCACAGCAAATAGGATGAAAATATTTGAGAAGAGAAAAAGATGATGGTCCTGGTTTTAAAATCACAAGCGTAAAGCTTTAAAAATTGAATTAAAAAAGAAACAAGAAAATCCTAACAAAACTGGATGATGAGCAAAATCATAGGGGGAATAGTGTTTAAACTTGGTCTTTCCTCTTTTTACTAAATCAATTTGTACTGATGGCATAAACTTAAAGAAGAATTCTAACTGAAAAAAATAATTCTAAAATGTGTGTAAATGATGTTATGAAGAGGAATAAGTTCTATAGGATAAGATATTTCTGAAATCATGTAATCACAGAAAACTAGCAATGAATCAGTCACATTCTCTTTAGTAGATTATCCTCTGCTTCAGGTAGATGGTCATATGATTCAGCCTGTAGTGTAACATACACAGTTACCAACATTATGTATTATTAAAAATGCTATCACATCACACTGGTCTTAATGATTTCCTTACATGTGGCTCATTGCTCATGAGAAAATAGCAAAAAGTAAAATAATTAGTGCCTATGTGGATTTATAGTTACTGTACTCTAGATTTTTTATTGTAATCAAATATTAACTATTACATAATAATTAGGATGCAAAATTAACTGTGTGCATATAGGTGTGTGTGTGTGTGTGTGTGCGCGCGCGCGCATTCACACAGAGATATGATATTTTTGATCCATTACAGAAATCTCATCGCATAAGATGATTTTTTGAAATAGTTTACATACAGTAAATCAAGGTTTCATTTTCAATCTGATTGTTTTTAGGTTCAGATCAAAGACTCATGGAACCCAAACAGGAAGGAAGTAAGTTTTTATGCTGGAGTGCAAATCTATCCCTACTGAGATTGAAAACAGTATTCCTATTAATTTCAAAGTAATTAGGATTGAACCCTTCCTGTTATGCCCATGAATGGCTTTGAATTCACAATTCTTGCAATAAAAGCAGACAATGCCAATTTCTCTGAAACTTTCTCCACTGCTCTATCAGAATCCCAACCTAGGAAGAAGCTATTGTGACACATACTGATATGGCTAGCCATCTGCCTGCCTGCTGGCCTACTGTGAGCTTTCTTTGGCATCCTGATGCAAATATGATCTATTCACCACCTTCTTCCTGAGCTTTCCTGATGCTAAAACCTCTTGACATTCATTGCCATGTCATCCAGCTCCTGCTGCGATTCTTCCTGGAAGGTGTCCTGCCAGACTAAAATGGTAATTGATGCCCTATTTACTATTAGATGTGGGTTAATTTGCTCCCTAAAAATCCCATTGGTATGTATGATTCTTATCCCACTGTTACCTTAATTACTATCAGCCTTTCTCCCAATGACTCCCATGGGTAGGAGAGAAAGCAGAAAGCAGCTAGAAATGCAGAAGGAGGAGGAGGAAGAGGGAGGAGTAGGTTTGCAGTCTTAATAAAGGTGTACTTCTGCAGGATATTGAAAATAAGTACAAAATAAACAGTTTGAACTGTAGAGGGCAGTACTTGATGGCAGAATAAGTGATTTCAATTTGAATTAAGAATACAAATATTAGAAATGCAGTATCTTATACAGCTGCATGTAGCTTAAGAAAGTTGTCCAGGTAGATAACTGTAATACTTTCTCTGTTTTGAATACAGAGCTGGTGTACATAAGGCATCCAATTTTATTTTTGTTTACATTTTGAGTATTTGCAATGGCAATGCACTCTTTCCTTTTTTAGTAATCTTTCTTAGTCTTTTTTTTTTTTCAAATTCCAAGTTCGATTACTGTTTGGAAATAGGGTTCTACATGTTGGCCTCTGGTTTGTTATTTATTTATTTAATTAATTAATTAAATTTATATACCGCCCTTCTCCCGAAGGACTCAGGGCGGTGTACAGGGCA
>JANHFR010001644.1:40294-52014 GCA_032468015.1 Mimophis mahfalensis | reverse complement strand
TGAGGCTGGAGTCAGTGCATCAAGAGCCACCACACACAGACGGATCCTGGACATGGGCTTCAAATGTCGTATTCCTCTTGTGAAGCCGCTCTTGAAACAACAAACGTCAGAAGCGTCTTACCTGGGCTAAAGAAAAAAAGAACTGGCCTGTTGCTCAGTGGTCCCAAGTCTCTTTTCTGATGAGAGCAACTTTTGCATCTCATTTGGAAACCAAGGACCCAGAGTCTGGAGGAAGAATGGAGAAGCACACAATGCAAGATGCTTGAAGTCTAGTGTGAAGTTTCTGCAGTCTGTGTTGGTTTGGAGACCCATGTCATCTGCTGTGCTTCATTAAGTCCAGGGTCAATGCATTGTCTCCCAGAAGATTTTGGAGGACTTCATGCTTCCTTCCACAGATGAGCTTTATGGGGATGCTGATTTCATTTTCCAGCAGGACTTGCCACCTGCCCACACTGCCAAAAGTACCAAAACCTGGTTCAATGACCGTGGGATTACTGTGCTTGATTGGCCAGCAAACTCGCCTGACCTGAACCCCATAGAGAATCTATGGGGCATTGCCAAGAGGAAGATGAGGGACATGAGACCAAACAATGCAGAAGAGCTGAAGGCTGCTATTTAAGCATCCTGGTCTTCCATAACACCTCAGCAGTGCCACAGGCTGATAGCATCCATGCCACGCCACATTGAGGCAGTAATTGATGCAAAGGGGCCCCAAACTAAGTACTGAGTATATACGCATGCTTATACTTTTCAGAGGTCCAATATTCCACTATGAACAATCCTTGTTTTATTGATTTCATGTAATAATCTAATTTTCTGAGATTGTGAATTTGGGGTTTTCATGAGCTGTAAGCCATAATCATCGAAATTATGACAAATCAAGGCTTGAACTATCTCGCTTTGCATGTAATAAGTCTATCTCATAGATTAGTTTCACCTTTTAAGTTGTATTACTGAAATAAATGAACTTTTGCATGATATTCTAATTTTTCGAGTTTCACCTGTATATTGAAATATCGGGAAGTCACTAAGCTGGGGGAGACCAATTAAAGAGAAAGGCCTACCTTGTTCTCCAGAAGCCAGATGTGTTTTCTTAACCCGTTTTCACTATTTGGTTCAATTTCTAACTGTTATTTGGAAACAGCATTCCATAACGGGTAGTACAGTAGGAAATCAGCATGTTTCTTATATACTTTTCAATGCTATATTTTGAGAAATAGAGTGGTGCACTTTTCCCCCAAAAGAAATACATTATTGTATTTCTCACTACTTGAGTATGATAACACCATCTCGTTTATTGTGAATCTTCTTTTTCTGAGAACAAGAACAAAATCACATTTTCATTTGCTATGAAAATTGCTTGGTTTATGTTTTAATCATGTTCTGATTTTTAAGTTAATCTGGAAAGCACTAGGTTGGGGAGGTTTGATTTACAGAGGTTCAGGTTCAGGTTCAGGTTTATTGAATTTATATACCGCCCTTCTCCCAAAGGACTTACAGGGTGGTGAACAATAAAAAACAAATATACAAAAATTAAAAGAGCATTAAATAAGTTATCCAATAAACCAAATTCCCCAGTTAAAAACACCCCACCCCCACCCCGTCAGCCAAGGCCATCCGTCCAGAAAAGCCAGGTCTTTAAATCACGCTGGAAAGAGCGGATGTCAGGGGCTGTCCAAAGGTCAACGGGCAGCTGGTTCCAGAGAACGTGTATAATATAATAGAATGAGTAAATGCATGTAAAATCATATCATCTTTCATAGATTCACTCACTCATTCATTCATTCATTCCTTTTTGTAATAGCCACCCAACTCTAATGGAGCCAAACCCAACAGCCTGCACTGAAACAATAATATGGGAAACAAAACTCACAATATTTCATTGACTGAGTTAATTTGAGGTTCTATCTTTAAATTATATCTGTCTGTCTGTCTGTCTGTCTGTCTGTCTGTCTATCTATCTATCTAGATAAAAATATATGCATTTTGTAGGAAGCACATTAGGAAGCAAAGTGAGAAAAAGTCTTTAAAACCATATTTATAGGGGAAAAAAGTCACTGTTATTTCCTAGTAATAAACAAGCTATATTCCAGTTTAACATAAGAGGAGCCTGATGAAGTGTCCTCTTTCAGGAAGGCTATGGATTAGCTTTGTTACTGATCTCATCTCCTTCTGATGCCCGAGAGCTGAAAAAAAGAGCTTGATGATATTATTATCAATAAATCAAGGGACTTCTAAGTTGGCAAGTTGAAGACTTGTGGACTTCACCTCCCAGAATTCCTGAATTAACATGACTGGAGGAGGAATTCTGGGAGTTGAAGTCCACAAGTCTTAAAGGTGTCCAGTTTGAAGACCCCTGCAATAAACCAAAGGGATGGGAGAGAAGGTGGCTATAATTATATTTTAACTTCTGTTTTGTGCTCTCCTGCATGTTTCCTTGTTCAAATATGCACTGAATATACAAAACATCATAATCTCTGTTAAAACATTAATATTTAAATGGCTATTGATTTCAGTCTTCAGAAATATGAAGAAGCGGTGGAATCATTTTCTAAAGTTCTTAAACGCAATCCCTTTTCTTTGGATGCCTACATTGGTCGAGGAAATGCATACCTGGAATATGGTCATAGCAAAGGCACCAGACAAGCCCTAAAGGATTTCTTGACAGCAGTGCATATCAATCCAGCATCCATAAAGGCTAGACTTTGCTTAGGATACAGCTTGCAGGTAATATATTTGTGACTGTGTCATCATACTATCTTTCTGAAAACAAAACAAAACAAAAATAATTGCTGTTTGGCAAGGTGTAATTTAGATTACATTAAAATACTTCCTTGCTTATTGTTTTATTGTATTCACTTAGTTCAGATCCCTATTAATTAATGAGAGTATATACACAGTTTTAACTTCAGAAAAAATGTCTTCCCTGGAAATTATCCTTAGTAAACAGGAAAATATTTATTCCTCACATTATATCTCTTTCTACACTGTTTGAAATAAATATGAATGTAAAGTTGAATTATTTCCACATGAAGTTCATTCAGAAAAAAGAAGTAGTGGGATCTTTGTCAGCAAGGGAGGGAAAATAGAATTCTCACATACAGGTAGACCTTGTTTAAAAATGCTGTTTAGCGACTGTTCAAAGGTATGATGATATTGAAAAAGTAATTGTGTAAGTATTTCTCTCACTGATGACCATGACTCATCCCCACAAATATGTGATCGAAGAATTCAGGCACTTTGCAACCAGTGGGCATTTACAATTGTCACAGAATCCCATGGTCTTGTGATTGCCATTTGTGCAGTTCAAAGCTGACTTCTGATAAGCAGACTCAGTGGAGAAACTGGCATTAAAACTTCAGTGTTGTGGTCATTTAATGTCTCCTTTAACAACCATATGGGAAATAATATAAATTCATTGCAGTCCCATGATGTTTCATTTAGTGGCCATGTCACTTAGCAATGGAGTTGGCTGTCCCAATCGCAGTCACTAAATGAGGGTTATCTATATAGCCTCTTCGTTTCTTCCCTGACTTTCAGAAGACTTTTCTTCTGCTGATTAGGTAAAGCAAATGAGGAGGAAAAAGCAGGCAAACTTTGTAAAACTGTGGGACATTATTGCAGGGCAGGGATGGATAACTGCAACTCACCAGACCAATAGTTTCCCTTCCCATGCAGATAATTTTGCTATATTGCTATTAAATTTTGCATAATTGTGATTCTCTCTACATAACATGAATTAGTGTAGTACTTAGTACACTTTAATCCAACTAGATTCTATTTATACAATACTGAGAGTTAAGCTGAGGTGACAGAAGGAGTTGAAATTACAGGTTTTTAGGCTCCAGAACTGATTAAAAATGGCAAGTGGGCAAAAGTGATTTAGAGAAGACTAACAAAGGGCAAAAAGGCATTGAGAGGTCTGGACAAGCTGATGGAAAACCCAGACGTTTCAAGCAAGACAAATTCAGGGCCATCTCAGCATATTCCTCTGTTATGATATATGGATGTGAGGAATGGACTCTGCAGAAAGACATAAAGAAGAAGATTGACTTCTTTGTGCTATAGGTTTGAAGAAATTTGTATCACATTCCTTGGACAACCAAGAAAATTCAGTAAGAGAAGAAATGAAGCTAAAATATTCTTTAGAAATAAAGATCATGAAGCAAACTCTCCTGTACTTTGGATACATATGAAAGGCTGATGGAAACAATAATCATGCTGGGCAAGATAGATAAATGTAGAATAACAGCCTGACAGCATATGAGATGTGGCACTGGAATCACAGAAATGGCACCTGCAAGAATTGCATAATGTGGCAAAAGGCAGAACAGCTTGGAGAGCTTTTATCCAAAGAGTCACCAGGAGTCAGCTATGACTCAATGGAGCATAACAATACAAGGATTAAGCCCTGTTAATGAAGATGCCCAAGCAGGCAGAAATCCTTTACACTTAGTACAAAGTAAAGCAATGCAAATCCTTGAAGGGCATCCTTCATTAAAAAAAAAGCTTTGATGAAATAACTCTATTAAGACAATTTCCATATTCAAGTGGAGACCCACTTCAGTCCAGTGAATTGAAACAGGTGACTGCAAAACACTTTGCAGCACTTCAAAAAGCATTGCTGATCTAATTAGCTTTCTATTGCTTCTGAAATTGTTACAATTGGTTATGATTCATATATGGAAAACTCCGGAGCGCGAAGAAGTTGAGTGATATATTGGTTTTTTGATTTAAGACTGAAAGAAACCAGATTATTACCTGAAGATGTTACAAAGAAGTATTTATATGGCATCAGCATATTAATAGTACTCAGTTTCAAAGCTTCTCCAAACATTAGTAGTAGAATGGAATATAGAGGTATGCCATATAATAGTCCTATTTCAAGGAGCAACAGTCTTCAAGCAATATCGTTCAGAATTTAGTTTACAGATAGAGTGGAAAAAATGCAAAAAAGAGCTGCCCATTCCCAATTCTTCTAGATGATCCATAAATATATCATGATTGATCATATTGAAAACCACTAATAAATTAACAGCAACTAACAGAATGATATGCTTTCTGTCTCTAAAAATCACCCATTAGATCAGCAAAGGCAGTCTCAATCTCATAGTCTGCTTTTTTAAAAAAAAAATTCTTGAGTTTCATTAAAAAGAATACAGAAAAAAAGAAACACACATTTCAACATACAAAAGGAAAACACAAAATACAAAAACAAACACAAAAAAACACAATTATACAAACAAAATGAGCTTAATAACCACAACAACAATGAAAGAAAAAAATTACATCCAAGAAAAAGAAAATAAAGAAAAAGGACTTCTTCGCATCATAGTCAATACGTAAGTACTGCTTCAAGCTCTACTCACTCCACTTATTTAAGAAATGTCATCATGCTTCCAACAATCTTTATTAACAGGTCTAACCAATATATTTACATAATATTATATATTCTACTTTCTTTAATATCATGCAAACTGTTACCATTATTAATATATGGTACTCCACCATCTCTTTATTTTGCAATATTACCTTTTCTATTTCTTCTCTCTACCCAATTATACCATAGTTCCCATGACCAACTATATTGGTCATAGTTCTCATGACCAAACTATCCTCTTTATCTTTCAAAATTTTTGTTAGTCTGTCGGCTTTGGCACACTCTAAAATTTTACTTATCAGGATTTATTCCGACAGAGTAGTTTCCTTTTTCCAAAATTGGGCAAATGTTCGTCTGGTGGCTGTGGTTATATGGAGTACTAAGTACCATGTCCCTTTTAAAATTTTGTCTGGTTTAATCCTGAGCAGGTATGTCATAGTCTGCTTTTAAACAGTTTGAAATGAGCCAAAATATTTGCTTTCATGAGGACTAACTACAACTGAGAGCCTACACCATTTTGATCCCTTCAGCCAACACTGAAAGATTAATTTGGCCTAAGCTGCCCTTCGTCGAGTGATCTAATTCAGGCTTCTTTAAAAGAGTTATTTCTAATTGCCTCCTTTAAACAGGAAGGTCTTTTGCCTTCCTTTAGAATTGTCTTTTATCTGTAATAAACTAAAACCTATAAGCAAGTTGGGTAAAATCAAGAGGACGTGTAGTGGAACCTACCATTCCAAGTAGTTTATCCCTATAAAAGGATATAACAAAATATTTTCAAAAAAATCTCAATTATAACAGCACAATTCCCGAAAAATTTCTAGCAGAATGATAAGAGCAGTGAAAGTCACACACACACCCCAATCTGAAACAACTCATCAAGCTGCAAAGCAATACATGTAGGAAAAAAACTAGTTTTTGCTGCATATATATTCATAGTATAACCCATCAAAGGGATAGACCATAATGGAGAAATGTGGTCACTAGGAATCAAAGATGACTTGATGGCATATAACTAAATAATCAATCAATCCTAACCTACCAAGTAGGCTTTATATCTTTTTTCTGGGTTTGAGTTAAATCTTCCTGCCATCTGCTCTATAACTACCTGCTTTGCAGGTTCAGCTTCCACTGTTAATATATCAGGGGCCATATTTGAGGCAAATCAGAGAGGACATTTGTGAATTATGATATGAATTCCCCTAGTAAGTTCATCATTCCAGCTATTGTGATGGGAGCTTCCCGATATTCCCATGTAACACCTCTGCTCCGCGAGCTGTATTGGCTTCTGGTTGCCCTCCGGGTGAGATTCAAGGTGCTGGTTATGACCTATAAAGCCCTAAATGGCTTGGAGCCGGAATATCTGAGGGGACACCTGCTGCCAGCGTCATCTTCCTACCGCTCGGTTTGTTCACACAGGGAGCATCTCCTCCGGGTCCTGCCAGTTATGGAGTGCTGGTGGGTGGTGCCTAGGGGGAGGGCGTTCTCTGTGGGGACACCCGCCCTGTGGAATAATCCCCCGGTGGAGCTTAGGATGGCCCCGGACCTTTCCTCTTTCCGCAAAGATTTAAAAACATGGCTATTTTCTTTAGCTGGCCTGGACTGAGGGGGGGATTGTTTTAACTTGTATATTGTGTGTGAGGGCATGTCGAATTTAATTTAATTTTAATTGTATATATGGTTATTTTAATGTCCTGTACACTGCCTGAGTCCCCAACGGGAGAAGAGCGGTATATAAATGCAATTAATTAATTAATTAATTAATTAATTAATTAATTAATTAATTAATTAACCAGAGCATCCACAGAGTTGCTGATCAGACTGACCAAAACCCTTCAAAGGACATTTGGAATCCGAATAAATCCAATTGCCTTTTTGGCATCCAACAGATCATGAGCCTTATAAAAATTAGATGTTGCTACTAAATCCAGTCTTAACCATATGATGGTCTGCCCACAGTCATGGGGAGACATGAAGGATTGAACATGTATCATATGTTGACACTGTGCCTAGTTTGGGCAAAGCATTATGTCATGATTGCTATGGATCCTAAGCCATTCCAAGCAAAACAACACTCAAATGGATATGAGGTTGGGGAATTCCAACATCAGTTCTAAAACCAACTCTCTGAGATGAGTAAGAAATCCCATTAAACTGTGAGATGCGTAGTGTACTAACAGAATCCTCAGGCTATTCCTAGTCACAGAATTGAAATTTGCACAATTTCTGCTCACTTTCTCAGCTTAGCTCTACTGAAATGTACCTAGTGTGAATTAGCTAGTCCCATACAACCTTTGTACTTCACTCTGCCAAGTCTCTATTACCCAAGTCTAGTCAAATCTTCAAAGATACGATGTATACCATTACATATCCAATTTATTCATAATTACTTAAAGGTAAAGGTAAAGGTAAAGGTTCTCCTTGCACTTATGTGCTAGTCATTCCCGACTCTAGGGCATAGTGCTTATGTCTGTTTCAAAGCCAGAGAGACAGCACTGACCGAAGACGTCTCCGTGGTCACGTGGCCAGCATGACTAAATGCTGAAGGTGCACGGAACATTGTTACCTTCCCACCAAAGGTGGTCCCTATTTTTCTATTAGCATGCTTTCGAACTGCTAGGTTGGCAGAAGCTGAGACAAGTAATAGGAGCTCACTCCATTGCGTAGTGCTTAGGATCCAAACCGCCAAACTGCCGACCTTTCTGATCAACAAGCTCAACATCTTAGCCACTGAGCCACCATGTCCCCTCCATGATTACTTAGGTACCACTGAATTGAGTTTGACTCTCCATTACCAAAGGAACAAGTACTTGGTATTTGATCTTCCTTCAGTAATAACTTTCAGCTTTTCTAAGAACATTCCAATATCCTCAATCTTCTGTATTTTCCTTATTTATTCATGTTTCTGTTACATTACTTCAGGCTCTTGGAAAATTTCAGAAAGCGTGGACTCAATTTTCAGCAGCCATTCATTGTGATCCCAGTTGTCACAATGCTTATGATGGACGTGCTATAGTCTGTCTGCAGATGGGGGATGTATTTGCTGCTTTTCAAGATACAAATGCTGCACTAAAGGTAAATAGTTTAGTTTGTAACTGAGCAGGACTGAAGGTTTTCTGCCCTTTTTAATTAATGTCTTTCCTTGGAGTTTGGGTTATTTTCATTCACAAGACCTTTTCAGGTATTCAGAAAATGCAGGCATGCAAAAGGGAGAAACTAGAATAGGTGCTTCTCCCTGTCCCAAATCCCTTGCTGTTTTACAGCTGGGGTTTTCAAACTTGGCAACTTTAAGATGTGTGGACTTCAATTCCCAGTTAGCATGGGGAATTCTGCCCTGAATGAAGGTAGCCTCATCCTAATCAGCTTTTTGGGTGACCTTTAAATCTGGCTTCTTCATCAACCTTGGGGATCCCCTGGTAAGTCTATAAGGTGGCTGTATGACATCAAATGTTCATTTTTCTCCACATTCTTGATTTTGTAAATATTTTTTTATTTATATGTGTTTTATTTCAATTGTTAATAAGTTTGTATGTGCCCAGAGTCCTATTCTGTGAGATGGGCAGTTACATAAATCTAATAAATAAATAAAGTTTGATAGATACGGTTCCAGTGATGGGAACTTTTAAATATTTTTTTTAAATGTAGTACCCCATGAAACATGTTTTACACCTCTCTCATGCACTATTACCCCATTATGAAAGAGAGATTCAAGCACCCCATAAAACCCACATTGTTTTATTTAGTTTCTATCCAATGCCTCCCTCCCCTGCTCATGGGAATAAAAATCCAGATTAACCGCTGTTTTAAATTCATTATTATGTACAGAAAATGATATGGGAGGAAGGAGAACAATATTCTGCAATAGATCATCCCTGAGCAGAAATATTTGGGGCCATAGCTTAAAACCAGCTATCAGTTTAAGATATACAGTACTTTATACATATATTGTATTTTATAATATTTTATACATTTTAATCTAAAACCTGATTTATCTGCATTTCAGATAACCACTAATGCAGAATTACTTACAAATCGAGGTGTGATTAATCAGTTCATGGGATATTTAAACTGTGCTATGCATGACTATCAGCAGGCTATCAGCAAAGATCCCAGCTATGCTCTGGCCTATTTCAATGCAGCAAATGTGTATTTTTTAAACAAGCAGTTCTCACAGGTTTGTATTTGGTTTTATGCTGGCATGGTTGTTTTATTTCTAAATCTCTTTTGGGGAAGCTTTTTTAAAACTATAACTACAAATTGCTCATTTTTGTCTTTATTAAATATTAATGAATAAGTTCAAATATATGCTACATAATAAATAGCTGAGTTGATAATCTTGAATGCCAACTCAGCTATTAACAATCTTCAGGGAGTAAATAAAATGAAAATAATTCCTTGAAATTTATAATCCTAGACTAAGCAATTCAAGGACATTTAACTAAGTTACTGAATTTTTTTGTCCCCATGGCCTTTGGCCTCTTTTAAAATATATTCAGTACAGTTAATTGTTTGTATTAGTTCGTTGCTCTTTGTAAAGTGACAAATGACTACTTTTACAACTTTACTTTTAGAGAAAAGGGCAATCAGAAGAAATGAAGATCTATCTGAATCTATCTCACACCAGGGACTGACAATGTGCCGTATTTAGATAACAGGCAGTAAAAGTTTTCAAATGTAGAAAAACTATCAAAGATATTGACATTTTGAATGTGTAATTTGCAGAAATTTCAGAAGGGTAATAATGAATTTAATTTCTGGCAGCTGGGTCTTTATAGGTAATCCTCACAAGGTTTGACAGGTCTGTCTTTTTTGTACAGTAGTGCAGTGGGTTTTAAAGAGAATGCTAGTTTACTTTTGCACATGTTTCAGACAAGTTGTTGCTTGCCAAGTTCAATACGTTTTAAATACACTTTCTTCACATTCTGCCTAAAATGACAGTTGTGCCATAAGGCCTGGGGACTCCAGAGAATTGGTGAACTATTGAGGTAGTTCCACTATTATTAACATCTCTTTGTCTAGTATTTTTTCACTTTAAGTTTTGTTCTAGTTTTTAAGGTTAATAATAGCAGAAGGCAGCTTTACGTATAATCGCTTACATCTTGCAATGATATCTTTAAGATTATTAAACAACATCTATTTATTTCAGGTCCTTGGGAAGGACTCAACAGGGGGGAAAATGCTAAATCCAGTTTAAACAGCTGGCTAATTGTGCGAACAACCCCAATAATTGTTTAGTGTTTATTAACTAATGGGTTTTTTTTTTAGCCTTGTTGTAAAACCAGCCCGAGTCACTTATTGTGAGTTGGGTGGCCATATATATTTAAAAAATAAATAAAAATGTGTAGAGTTGTGGATCTACTTGGATTACATTCGTATACTACACGCTGACAACTGGATGATTCATTAAACGCAATTATTACAATATATTAAAATGTCCATTGATGTACTAAAATAACTATGGTTTCAAAAATATCTGAGGGGACCACCTGTTCCAGATCACACTTTTCCTTCCATTTAGATCTGGCAGAAAAGGCATGCTGCCTTCTGTTAGGGAACTACGCTTGGCGAGTCCCAGGAGGCAGGCCTTCTTTGCTATGTATTATGTACCTGAAATTTGGACCAACAAAAATGTCTTCCTTAATTTTGATATCATTCTTAGAAACATCTGTCTCAAACAATGAAAACCTTAACTGTCCATGTCAGTATAGAAAACAAGGTTGTCAACCTGTACCCCAATCAAAGAATTCTCAACAGTTCGTGCTAACAGTTTGCTGTTAACAATAAACAGCCCAACCAAAGAACCTCCAAGACCACTCCCAACAGCACTGACAGGGCAAACATTTAAAATATAAATTGAAAGCAAACCCCATCCCTTACTAGCACTGAAGACGATACCTATTTTGGGTAATGGAACATATGCAAGCAGACAACCAAGCTCTGAGAGCACCAAGGACCCTTCATTTCTACCCTGAACTACAACTATTCTCCTTTATTGATAGCCTCCATTAGACAAAAACTGCCCATTCCTGTTCATAGGCCTAAAAATTCTTTTGAAGAGTTAAGGTAATAATTCTATGGTTTGTTTACAGCAATGTAGTTTTTCTGCATCTACAATTCAATTATAGTAGAAATCAATGTATTTAAAAACAAACAAAAGAATGTGCGGGTGCAACAGCCATTTATCTAAATTCTCCAGAAGAAATGAGTGAACAAATTGTATAATTGGTGGGTAAAATGGCTAACAATGCTGGTTTATAGCATTGCACTATTGTTGTTAGTTGCGAAGTTGTGTCCGACCCATCGCGACCCCATGCACAATGTTCCTCCAGGCCTTCCTGTCCTC
>JANHFR010001644.1:0-12818 GCA_032468015.1 Mimophis mahfalensis | reverse complement strand
CTGTAAACCGCCCTGAGTCCCTAGGGAGAAGGGCGGTATAAAAATCTAATAAATAAATAAATAAATAAATAAAATAATGGACAGCAGTGACAATGGCAAGGATACAGTTGGGTCATGGCACAAGGGCTTAATATAAGTGTCTTGTCCAAGGTCAGAAAGATATGGCTGCTAATAAGAGCAGTTTCTTTCTTTTTTATTACCTTCATTAGAGGTTATCTTAAATCTGCAAACATCTTCTTGTTCTATTAAAACTCTGTTGATCCCAACAGCTAAAGAGCTGAATATGCAAATTGCATTTTATCTTGCATAATTAACAAGCTAGTCTTAGTTCTGCATAAGTCAGCCTTATGGGGCTTAATAGGAACAAACTTGGACAGAACAAAATCTCTTTAATTGGAACCACAATTATAGAGAATGCAGCTGTTTTTAAAATATGAAATACAGCTCAAACAAGAAGGTGTATTAGTTAGGCAATCTGAGGTCTAAAATAACTTTTGATGCAGTCTTCAGCCATAATTGTGAATGAGTGAGTGAATTAGAGCTGTGTGTTTTGTACAGCTTCTAATTACTACTACTGGACAAGGAAAGAGTTAAATGCCAAATGTCTTCACGTGTTCAAAAATAAAATTTTAGGCAGAAAATCAGAGATAAACTTTTCACCAGCATAAAAAAACTGGTGTGATCAGATGAGATCTCTTTTTCATAAAATACAATCAAGAGTTGATGTTAAGGTTATCAGAGCCTAATTCTATGCAAACATGTAGTATATGTTTGATTAAACATTGATTAAGTTGTTGCACCAGGAATAGAAGGATGTGGGTTCAAGCCCACCATGAGCCATGGAAGCTCACTGGGTGATTTTTCAGCTAGTCATCAACATACATGGGGAAGAGTGGGCTAAAAATGGTGACTGCAACTATGCAGTAGAATGATCAGTGACACATTAAAAGGTAGGGCTTTGATTGCACAATCATAATTGACATCTCATTATTTTTTTTTTACTATACCATCTTCCCATGCTGCTGGGGCCCATTATCCTTGGTCAGCTCAGCTAATCTCATAAGGTTGCTAATGTAAGGTTGTTGACTTGTAGGAAAAAGTCCTATATAAACTGCCTGGAACTCTTAAGGGTATGATTATAACCAGTTTTTTTTAAAAGACTCTTGGAGAAGGTAAAACTTTGAATGATCAATCAACAAGAGAACCAATTATCTGCTCAGAATTTAAATATAGCTCCAAATGAACAACTAATCACAATACAAACTGACCGTACTGACACACAAGGCATTTATAAACTAAGGAGAATAGGACAAGAAAATCCTGCTGATGAAGTTACCTAGTCTGGTAACAAAACATTCAGAAACTAATTTGAAACAAGCTTGGAGAGCAATCACTACCAAAATCAAAACCTGAGCTACAAGTATTTTCAACTATTTCAAAGTAAAACCTACTCTGGATTCAGGTAAACAGTTTAAGAATCATTTGAAAGGGGGGAGAAAAAGGCAGCAATTGTGGGAAAAAATATTGACATTTATTTGGCAAAACTATAGTTGTTTTTCAACAATTGCTTTCAACAAGGGGGTTACAGGTACAGTTATACAACTTGTTCCTGAAGTTCTAGCAGTAACAATGGAATATTAAGATAAATTAAAATAAGGATATATGGAAACATAGTGATTAAGCACTTGTGTTGCTATCACTTTTCTAATCTACATGCCTAAGAGATAACATAGAAACACATATTGAAGTAGAAAAGTTACACACTTCTATATATAATATTAGGCTAATATTAATTTTGCAGAAACATTTATAGTATGTCTCTACAGTGGTAAGGGGCTTTTTTCTTTTTATATAGGCTTGCCTGCGCAATCATCTTTTAACCTTTCAAGACAGCACTTATTAAAGATTAACATTGCATAATAATTTGCCTAGGGCAAGGATTATAGCACTAAGTTTACTCCAGCTTTGACATAACTCTGACAATTAATTGGTGACTTGATATATTACCACAGAAGGCATGTTGTGTGTGCTACTTGTGGCTTTAATAAATGGGCTGCATGTATTGGGAGGGTTTAGACTCAAACAGAGAATGACAGTGGCTTCTTTTGCTGTTTTGTTCATATAACACTTAGCAACATACCCACCTGTGATTTAGAAAGGTTATGGATTTGAGAAGCAGACTAGCACAAGATTAAAACAGGTTGTTTCAGGAAAAATATGACCAAGAAAGAGCAAGTGCAGAATTAGTATAAAGAACAAACATTGCTCTACCAAAAACAAAAAAACAAACAAAAAAATGATAAACAAAACTAAACCCTTAATTACTGATTCCACAAGATGGCAGTATGTATTGGCGTGATGGTGATTCATTAAGACAAATGCAAACATAGTGTTTCAGATGAGGAAGTAGGGGGTATATATTTTGTACAGGTAGTTCTCAACAACAGTTCACTTAGTGATCATTCAAAGTTACAACAGTATTGAAAAAAGTGACATGGCTGTTTTTCACACTTAAGACTGTTGCAGCATCCCCATGGTCACGTGATCAAAATCCAGAGGCTTAGCAATGGACACACGACAGACGCAGGGTCCTGAGATCATGTGACCCCCTTTGATGACCTTCCGACAAGCAAAGTCAATGGGGAAGCCAGATTCACTTCACAACCATCAGACAAACTGAACAACTATAGTGATTCACTTAACAACCATGTGGCAGGAAAGTCCGTAAAATGGAGCAAAATTCACTTAACAAATGTCTCACTTAGCAACAGAAATTTTGGGTTCAGTTGTGGTCGTAAATTGAGGACTACCTGTATATGGGAAGAAAAAAAAATCAAGAAACTTTGTCCTGGTTTTATTTTGTGTGTGGAGAAAGATAGAAGAAATGGTGGCCTATCGGTTAATAGAAATCAACCATATATAAAAAGCCTTGGTTCCCCCCCCCCCCAGGTTTAGATAAACAGTATGGGATGTAGTACCTCAAATGGATTGAAGATTTGTAATTAATAATAAAATGAATAATAAAAGCTACATGACTTTTAAGTAAAATTGTGCATGTTTGTATAGGCATTAGGTCAGAAAAAACATACATTAACTTGTATCTTAAAACAAAAAAAACAAACCTGAGAGTGAGGGCACTTCTACTTTGGTGCACCAACTCCACCACAGCAGAGGGCCCATGCATCTGCTTGCTTCAGACAGCTAGCACTCCTTCCTGCTAGCCAGTGGGACCAAGGCTAGGAATGAAGACAATTGGCACCTTGCCCCATCTCTCCCTTCCCATTCACTTGCTGCACAAGTTTCCTGAAATAATGGAGGAAAAGGAAAACCAGCTTAGCCCTGAGACAGGATGTAGTAAAGCCCATCCTCTGAGTTGGTGGGAAGAGAGAGGGAAAATGGCACTGTGGTTGCTAGAGACTATGGGAAGCCCCAAAGGGAGAAAGGGGAGATTTTGTAGGAAATCCCATCAATGGAAAGCTACCAGTTTTTCAGTTCTGGAGGGAACATTGCAAAACTATGGTCAAAGCATTTCCTCTGGGCTGAAAGATGAGACAACTTTCATTCAGCTAAGCCAGGGTGGTCAAACTCAATTTCATTGAGGGCCACATCAGGGTTGTGTTTGACCTTGGGAGGCCAGGTGGGCATGCCCAGAGAGTTTCATTTTCACTGGCAGAGGGCTGCAGGAGGCCATCACAGCTGAAAACGGAGCCCAGGAGGGCTGCATGCAGCCCTCCCAAGCTCCGTTTTTGTGTGGGCCAGTCCTTTAGTGTTTCCAGGATGGCCCCATAGACCAGATCTAAGTACCCTGTGGGACAGATCCAGTCCGCAGGCCTTGAGTTTGACACCCCTGAGCTAAGCCATTGGCATTGCTCTTGCAGGTTGAAAGGCTTTAAATCTCATCAAGTTCAATGAAATTTAATTCTGAATAAAAATGCCTAAGGATTCTTCTAAAAGGCTGAAATTTATAATGTAAATCTTAATTAACTGGACCTTCGTTTAGCAGATTTTATCAGACTGTTTTAGAAAAAAAAATCCCAAACAATCTAAGAGGAATAAAAAAGGGGAAATATCTATCTTGTATATTATAGTTATCCATGGTTTATTAGAATACCTTGCTATAAAAGGATCAGTACTGTACACAGTGCTATTGTAAAAGATTACAAACTTTCTTTCATACTCACACATGCTACTGCATCTTTGATAAATGGAAAGTATTGGCCTTTGCAAACAGGTAGACCACACCTTTCCAAAAACTATTCCTTATTATCTGAAATAATATCCCTTTCCCCATTTTTCAATGTTTTTAGCCTCCCCTACTCAATACGACATAATTCCTGATAAAGACAGATTCCAAACATCACTTCAACATCTTTATCATTTAAATCCCATAAATCCTATTATATACTTTGATACATAATCCTCAAAAGACATCAAATGACCCTGTAATTGCATCATATGGGTCAATGAACCCTTTACACTTCTAGCACAGAAAATCTGATGTCCATCCTTACAAATACATTATTTGGGGAATTTAATACACCCTAAATACATTTTAATGAATTAACTTTAATGTCAGATTTGTAGAAACCATTTTAACATCTGGAGGCTGATTATCAGATTTCTAACTGCATTATGTGCCATTGTTGTCTCCAGTGAAAGCCACTTAAAGTTCATTCATTGCTGTTCTTCTCCAGTAATTCACAAAGATCAGTGACATCAATTTTCTCTTGGGCATATTCCAACATATGCCATATGTAATCATTATTTGGCACTCACTCTTAAGCATTTAGCTTTGTTCTATGACATTTCCACTCAATAACGTGGATATGCAGATCCCAACATCCATCCATCACACCCTTCCTTTTTGGAATGAGCAGCATTATATATGCAGAAGTAAGAAATAATAAACCACAGAAAATAAGGCATAAGATACAGTTGAGGCTAGTTGATCCCAAATATTCTCAGGGTACTTTAAAGGTCATAACACTGAAATGCACCCAGAAGCCAACCAACAACCAGTCAAGCCCTTGTTTGGCCACATATGGCAAAACAAGATGCATTTATTGTTAGAGGAGATTGGATTGTTTGGTCATGTATCTTGTGATAAAACAGGACATAAGTCTGCTCCAATCAAATATGAAGTATTTATTAAAGAGAAATAAAACAATAAAGATATAGAACCTTAACTAGGCTAAGTATGCTCCATATGTGCAAATAAGGGTGTGTGTGTGTGTGTGTAAGGGGCAAGAAGAGCAGAAGAGAGAAGAAGAGAAGGCATGAGGGGTTTTATTCTGTAGGAGGAGCTTCTTCTCTGACCATACGTTATTGGAGGAGATCAAGTAACTATTGGAGATGGTCAGATGACCTTCAGTATGACTCAGCAATCATGGCCAACAATATTCTGACATTTATAGCTACTTAAGCTATTACATCAAGACTACCTATTGCTTTAAGGACAGGCCCTTTGTGCAGCACATTGAAATAGTTCACACAAAAGGGGTGTGAGGAGAGCCTCTGCTCTAAGAGGACAGCAATTGGCCCCAAGATGGAGCTGTGCCAAAACTTTCTCAGCCACAGCTGTCTCCTCACAAAGCAGGACTGTAAATTAAAGAGAATTCCTAATTATAAGGAAGTTAGACTTTGATTTAGAATAACTTTATTGTCACTTTGATTAAGCTTAAACCTGTTCCTCCCCTTTCAAATCTTACTGGACTCCAAGCTTCAGGACCACCTCTTGATAACAACACTTATTTAATGTAAGATCAAGAGGTAAATTCACTTTTGCATACTGATGATACCCAATCCACATTAATCGATTACCTCATCCATTGGTTTCATGTAGACATTAACAATGAGTAGAGAGAGAACTGAGTTCTGTGGTTTCTCACAGTGAAGGAACCAAAGGCTTAGTGGCTCCTTTTCATTTCCTGGCTCATGCAATTGCCAGGCAAAATGCAGCTGTGTTGTGAGCAATTGAGTTTAAGGCTTGTAGAGGTGCTGAGGAACAAACCCACACTTTGGAAGAGACGTGGTAAAAAAAAGGAGATGCACAAGGAGACCGGCCATATTGTGTTTGGAACAGTGTGTTTAAAGCAAAGTTGATGAAAGTGATAGGAAAGTATTGCTGGGGAAAGAAGCAGGCAAAGAAGAGGCATGAGGAGACTATGAGCATAAGCAGAACAGGAGAAGAAATAGAAGTGGGGTTGGAAAGCAGGACAAAAAGCATGTGTGGAACTTACTGGGGCCCAAAGAAATGGCATAAGTTGGGTCAATCAGTTTATAACCAGAAAACACACAATGTCTTGAAAAGTGCTGAGGAAAGAACCAGCAATCTGGTGGGAAGATTGAAATCACAGTACAAGTCAGGAGCAAGTAAATGTAAAGAACAAAACCAGATGCTGAAGTATAGAAGTCTTGGGCCTTGTATATGTACATCTTCCCTGCTTCCTAGCACCTTGTTTGGCCTAGGAGTTTTGTTTGTTTGTTTGTTTGTTTATTGAGATTTATATGCCGCCCCTCTCCAGAAGGATTTGGGGCGGCTAACAACAATTAAAAACACATAATACAAAATTTAAAAATAGATTAAACAATTAACTGGAAGGTAACAGTATTGGGGGAGTAAAGGTCTGCTTTTGCAGAATTTGCAGGTGCTGTGCCAGTGGGACATGATCTGCCTACATCCAAGGAGCCTAGCTCCAAGGCCTTCTGCTACTACTCATCAACCAGAGCTTTTCCTTTTAGGAAGGATGGGGAATACCACACAAGAATCCCACCCCACTCCAAACGTGGTATTATATTTGATGATATTCAAGGCTACTGAAAGATCAATATCCAGAGGTCATCCAAATGACAGTCGGGTCTAGATGATCTGTTTCCTCTGAGTCTCTCTGAAATTGCATTCCCACAACCAATCACTCTTTTGTAATCAAACCATATGATTCCAGTATCCATTCATTCTTGATCCTCTGCCTTTTTCTTTGACCACACATCCTTCTTATATTTCCCATTCCCACTGCAATTAGCTTAGTTATATGTTGTCTTAATATACTGAACTGTCATATCTTTTTAAAAATGGGACAAAGCAGGATCTTACGCAAAGCCATTTGCATTGCTTTTAACACATTTTCATTTCTTTTGACAGAGGGCATATTACTTATCTGTCTACCATCATTTGAGATTTTAAAAAGATCTCCATCCATTTCTCATTTCTAATAAGTATTCTGTCCATGTACAATAATTCATCTATTGGCTCTTGTTTTTCACCATTTATGTATAACCTGAGATAGTTCTTTCCATTTTTCCTGTCAAGCACCAGTACTTTGGTTTCGATGCATTAATTTTCAAATCCCCAAGGTTTGAGCCAAAAACATGACATCATCTGAATACAAGCCTGCATATATATGAACATTGCCCAGCAGTCCGCCTGTAACACTTGTAAACAAGTTACCAGCTGCTTCCTCAGCAAATCATATCCATATTTTAAAGTTTCTTCAATTATACCATCTACACCAGCAGGCTTACCATTTTTCAATGTGTTTGTATTATTTATGACTCCCTTTTCATCAATATAGATGGGATCAGAATGAGACTGACTTAATTACTATGCCCCATAGCAGCCCTCGTTTGAAACATCAGTCAGGAGAATCACCCTTTTTTCATCTTGTGCAAATATAAATGTTTTCCATACATGCCCAAATAAGAACACTTTGGATCCAAGCTTTTGACTCTCATTTAGATGGGATTGCCAGATGTTTAAAGTCACTGCTTCCTTTGTTAAGACTTAGATTATATCCTGTCTTTCCTCTAAGAGCTCTAGACTTTAGTAATAGACTCTGAAGTTCGCTTCCACAACTAAACCTTAAGAAAATACAAATCCAATTAAGCTCACCTCTAATTCTTTTGAGATTAATGTAAATGAAGATATTTAAGTACCTGAATGGATCATAACCAAAGTAAATTGCTATTTTCTCCATAAATGGAATTCCTCTTAGATCAGAACAAAAGAATATACTACATTTCAATTACAAGATGATCAGGCTGGCAGGGGAAAATTAATGTCGGCTGTAATGGTAGTTGTGGTTCACCTTCTGTCATTCATCTGTTTGTGCTGGACAAGATAAATGCTGAGTAATCCCTCTTCACATTCATGTAACCTCCATTGACTTCTGTAAAGTTCATTGGTGCTTCTGTAATTCTGGAGAAATGCTAAGAAATGTGGTTGTAGTCAAACTTGGGCACAGTTAGTACCAATGTCTAAATCTCTGATAGATTTCTGGCAACTGTATTACATTTCTCCTGCAATTTTGAGACAATATGCCTAGCTTTGTTACTATGAAATTTGAGCTGAACCCAAAATCTATATGAACAATAAAATCTCAGTGGTTGTTTCTCCTATAGAAAAGGTACTGCAGGAAAATGACTCAAAAATTAATATTTAAGAAATCTCATGCCACTTCCAAATTTCTTTAGTCAGTTTACATGAATAAATCTTTAAAAGATCATCAGATTTGGTGTTATGAAAATTGGAGCATTTTAATAGAAATTCCATCCCATGAAAAGCCCATCCCATGAAAAATATATTAGCCTTTTTCTTGGCTTGAATCTCAATTGATACGTTTGTCCATACTAGAGAACCTATAGTAGATCATTACCCGTGCCCCTATTATGCAAATTTATTAATTTCTTCTGATCTCAGACACCTCAATAGAAGCTTTTCTCTGGTTCCTCATACCTTGCAGGTGGTATTTGGTGGTAATGTGTTACCTTTAGAAAGTCTTTTCTAAAATTGTAAGACCAATATCACTGTCATTCTGATTCTGGGCTAAAGCTTATTCTCTCAGTCATTGTAACATTTTAAAGTTGATTTATGCTTTGCCTGTTTTGCAGAGTTTTCTCTTCTTTTGATTATTTTTCTTTATGATGCTACAGTTATATCTGGTTTCTTATATGTCACCCTATTACATCTGAAGATGAATAATGGAACAATATTAATAATGATGATAAATGATAATACAGCTAAAGGAAATGTAAATTGCTTCCACCCATTTATCAGATAATCTCTGCTTTTCTCTCGGAGCCCCAAGTCCACAATATGAATGGGTAACAGCATAAACTTCAGTGTGTTTCCAAAACACTGCACTCTTTCTCCTTAAATCTGACTGCAGCCTTAATTAAAAATAAAATACAATATGCATATTGAATTAAGTCCTGGCAGATGCTAAACCTCTGTGTTCTTATTCGCATTATTTACTGAACGTTTTTCATGTCTCAGAACACAGTGACCTCATCCACCATCTTGTATCATGTAGTCTCTTAATATCTTTAATCATCTATTTGCATATTTTCTTGTTCAAAAGGGAGCACATTTCCTTACTATTTTGTTGCTATTATAGACGCAACCATAATTAATTAAATGATATGCAGTGTGCTTTGACAGTGACATGGATCAGTTTTCTATTCATATGAGTAAATATATATCTTTAACTACTGTAGTTGTATGCACTGAATGATGTGACATTTAAAACTGAGAATTTATCAAGCCTATAAAAACAGAGGTTTTGGATTTTGGAACTGTTAAAAATATGTAGCTCCCTGTAGCACACTTAAGGCCGCTAAGTGGAAAAATTGTAGTGCTTTCTCTTTTGGCCAAGGATCTTTATTTCAGTCCTATCAGTGAGGATAAACATGGATTGAGATTTTATGAGAATAGCTTCTGTATCATTGACCCATATCCAGTTTAATAATTAGTAGCTTTTTTATACCCTGCATACTTCTCAGTGATGTAATCTGCTCTTAGTGTTTATTATAGGATATTACTAATCAGCATCAAGGTATGGGTAAACCACTATATAATTCCTTGATCCTGTAAAAATTGCATGGACAGAATGTTAAGATTATCACTTCTGATTCTTGTAAACAATAACTCTTCTGTATAGTGATATAAATTTACAGAAGAGACAGGTAATAAAGATTGTATGGGAGGAAGACAACTACTGTTTGAATATTACTGGTTTTCAAACCGGATGATATCACCTAAAGCAGGGGAAGGCAAACTTGGCTCTTTTATGACTTGTGGATTTTAACTCCCAGAATTCCTCTTCTAGTCATGTCATCTCAGGAATGCTGGGAGTCGAAGTCCAAAAGTCATAAAAGAGCCAAGTTTGCCTACCCCTGACCTAAAGGAAGGAGATCAGTTCTGAGAAAATAGGGAGTCCCTGAAGAACTGATGAGAATGATAGCAAATAGTTACAAAAAAGTTGACTGCTACCCAGAAAGATACAATGGCTTCAGATAAAAACTGAAGTGAGATAATTATGTTTTCTATTCCACACTATTTAATTTTCATACTGTACGATATCAACAGAGAGACAAAAATGGTTGATATTAGTAGAGATTAAATGAGAACTTCTACTTGATATTCAGTAAACCCTATATTCCCCAGGGAAGCTACATACGGTACATAATTAAAAAGAAACACAAGAAATCTTGTCCTTTAAGGAATTTTCACACTTAATTTGTCCTTCTTTGTCTGGGTTTTAGAAATTAATATTCATGTGTCCTGCAGAAATCTACATTTTGTGATTCTATTTCAAGTTCTCCCACCTTTTCAGAAACCTGAGTGAAATTTATGATGAGACACAGTTGTACCTTTATGAGATTGGATTATCAAAAGTGTGGCCAAGCAAGTGGGAGGAAGGAGTTGAGTATTCAAGTGACTGTGTGAACAAGTATACAAGCAAATGGCAAGTAAGAATTCACATGGGATGAGTGACAAGTACGTTGGAAATAGAATACACGAATGAGGGTAAGAGAAGCAAAACGAGGGAACAGATTGGGCAGAAGAACAGACAGAAGTAGAGCTAGCAACAGAATATTCTGGTTTCATAACATTGTCAATGTTAATCCATGAATTGGTTATTTGAACTTAAAAAATGAATGCAATTGCAACCACTGCACTTTGAGTTCTTTTTAATGTATCCAACTACCAGAAGGATTTAATTGCTCTTTAAATGCAAGCCTTTTGTCTCGAGCTAATTTTTATTCCTTCTCTTTGTCTCTAATTGTAGGCAAGCCAATATCAATTCATTTTTAAAGCCATATGTTATAATAAGGGGGAAACTGACATACGGTGTAACAAGTCAATAAAGTCTTAAAATACAAAATATCGATTAGAAAGCCAATTATTGACAAGTTGACACAGTTCCGCGGTTCTTAAAAAGCAAATTACTCCATACCTATCAAGTTCAAAAAGGTAAAATACAGGAAAGGCATGCCCCCCGGCATGTGCCCCACCCCCGTGCACCCGTCCCCCCACATGTGCCCCGCCCCCACGCATGCATGCACCGGAGACACTGCCGGGCATTCGGTAGCCTGCGGAGGTCTCCTGGGTGGATCTCCCACAGCAACCCAGGGGGTTGGGGGGTGGGGGCTGAACTGCCCACCACCCAGTGGGAGAGGGGTGGGGGCTGAACTGCCCACCAATCAGTGGGAGAGGCACCTGGGAGGCTGCCGAATGCCAACAGCTTTGCCCGACGTCCAACGCCCTGCTCTCTCCTTGCCTGACGTGGCTGCACTATTCCGAGGCCAAGCGGGGCAGCTGTCAGGAGGGGATTCCCTGACAGCTATCCGGGCCGCAGAGGGAATCCCCATTCCCCACTGCTTTGTTGATCAGCTGGGCTTCAGGAATCCTCCCGAGGCCCAGGTGAGCAGCGGTGGGGCATGGGGCATCACAGGGACTCCCTCCTTGGCCCAGATGGCTGTCGGGGAATCCCCTCCTGGCAGATCGCCCCGCTCAGCCTCGGAATAGTGTGTGCACATGCGCGCACAGAGTGGAAGCAGAAAGAAAAAATATGGGAAATTTTTAAAAAATACGGGATAGGGCCAGAAAGGAGAGGAAAAAACGGGAGTTTCCCAGCCAATCCCGGAAACATGACAGCTATGAATTACTCACAACTTCACAAAGTATTTGCTCATTTTTTCTTTTTATGTATAATACACGTGTTTTGATTTTTTAATAAAAATTATCTTCTTGTTGTTCTTTGCGTTATTGCCACCATATTGCAGAGTCTGCAGTTTAGCATCTCGCCCACCACTTTGTCCGGTCTGCAACACCTCACATGTCTGCATCTCAAACACTGTGTTGGGTTTGATGCATAATGATGCAATGTTGACGTCTTGGCTGACTTGTCACAGAATCTGATGCCTACCCTCCTCTATTCTCATTTGGGCTTCTGACCAGAAATAGCGAAGCTTTTAATAAAAATTCTGTCTGCCCTATTTTTTCCCCCCTTGGCCATTTGCCCCCACTCTGTCCTACATGTTTTCCCTTGCTCACAGCATAAAAAAAAATTTCATTAGTTTCAGCCCTTCTAACCTTTTGAAAACATATATTTCCAAAAACCAATAGCTTTCCCTGCATTAGGAACTTCTAATGTAAGGAAAGGTTATTTTGGAAAGTAACACAAGTAGAGTACCAAGTAAAAATTGTACCCACTTCATCATACTATCAACTGTATGGGGGCCGCAGTGGCTCACGTGATAAGACTCCAAGCTTACCACATGAGGTAAGCAGCTTGGCAGTTCGATTCCCAGGTGCGAATAAACCGTGCAGGGACAAGAAAGGAGCCTCTCCTGAATGCCTACCAGCATTCAGGCATCCTGTGGGTAAAGATAACACCACCTGAAAAAATTCCTTTCACAGAGGCAGCCAGCCATCCCAAGGATCCTAGGTAAAGGTAAAGGTAAAGGTTCCCCTCGCACATATGTGCTAGTCATTCCCGACTCTAGGGGGCAGTGCTCATCTCCGTTTCCAAGCCGAA
>JANHFR010001639.1:92930-103244 GCA_032468015.1 Mimophis mahfalensis | reverse complement strand
TTTCGGTAAAATCTCATTTACCATCTTCTGGCTCATATGTAGAAGGCAGTGGTAGCCATTTCTGTTTTAAAATGGTACCATTTCGGTAAAATCTCGGTAAAAACATACATATATACATACATACACACACACTAATACATCAGTTGTTCCTTATCCTATTCCTTAAATTCGTTTATCTAAATTGTTACCTTGGTCTCTGCTATCCTATTATTAAGCCATTTGTACCAATTTTCCCAGTTTTTAAAATAACTTGAATCCAGTCTGTCCTTTATGATATACATAAGTCTGTCAGCTTCCACACAACTCAATATTTTATTTATAAGCAATTAATCTGAGGGAATGTTAATGTCTTTCCATTTTTGGGCTATTGTCAATCTTGCGGCTGTTGTAACATGGGAGAACAGATACTAATCCTTTTTTTTTACATCCTTTTGTTGTATACTTAGTAGATAAGAGTCAGGTTTAAGGGAGAAGGTCATGTCCGTCATTTCCCGCAACCAAAGTTGTACTTTCTTCCAATATTGTATGATTTTAGGACACGTCCACCATTTGTGATAAAACATACCCCTGGCCAATTTACATCTGTGCTGGAGAAGACTCTTGTGAGTCCCTTGGACTGCAAGGCGAGCAAACCGGTCAGTTCTAGCGGAGATCAACCCCGACTGCTCTTTAGAAGGCCAGAAGATGAAACTCAAATACTTTGGCCACCAAATGAGAAGAAAGGACTCACTGAAGAAGAGCCTAATGCTGGGAATGATTGAGGGCAAAAGAACAAGGAGGTGACACAGAATGTGGTGGCTGGATGGAGTCACTGAAGCAGTTGGTGCAAGCTTAAATGGACTCTGGGGGATGGTAGAGGACAGGAAGGCCTGGAGGAATGTTGTCCATGGGGTCCTGATGTATTGGACATGACTTTGCAACTAACAACAACAACGAAAACAGACAGAGAAATGGGTGTCAACCCATTCCCATAGCTATAAATCAGAAAGGGAATAAATCAAAACCAAAATACCAAAAACAATACAAACTGGATCAGAATAAGAATCACATGGGAAGATTTCTATCATGTTAAAAAAAAAGTTTGCAAAGTTTCAATTCAAGGATTTTCAGGTGATTTGGGTTAATTTACATAGACATTGCATAGGCACATTGATTTGTGCTTAAACAGATTGTAAGCCGCCCTGAGTCTCCGGAGAAGGGCGGCATATAAATGGGATTAATAAAATAAATAAATAAATAAATAGGAGACCAAATACACATTTCCGTCTCAGTGGCATACATGCCATTTATTCTTTCTGAAAGTAATTTTAAGTTTCAAGAAAATCACATCAATTAAAATGGTGAAACACAGTGTCTCCTGGAATCAAAGAAATAACACACAACAAAAAAAAAATGGCTATGGATATAATGAGAAAAGAAAATCAATAAAAGGTTCAGTTCAAATAATTATAAATTATATTGTAAGTTCTCAGGATGTATATCCATGCTTGGTCCATTTTGCCCTATCCGTATTCATGTATTCAAAGTTATATTTTTTTAAAAAATTCCCTTCTCCGGTGACTCAGGGCAGCTTACAACCTCTTGAAACATTAGCCTTCATTCTTTGTATATACCTGCTTATTAGGGCAGTCAGCCCCCAACCCCACGAGCAGTGTTTTACAAAGTCAGCTTATTGCCCCCAACAATCTGGGTCCTCAGTTTACCTACCTCGGAAGGATGGAAGACTGAGTCAACCTTGAGCCTGGTGAGATTTGAACTCGCCTTAATTGCAGGCAGCTGGCACCTAAGTGCTACTTAACAGCACTTTAATCCGCTGCATCACCGAGGCTCTTTTTGACAATAAGGTGATATTATGATGACAGCAAAATAAATTCTTCAGTGCCCATATAGAAAGTATTACAATAGGGAACCCGGAAAATTTGAATAGATGTTGTATAGAAAAGTTTGCATCAAATAGCAACTACCTAATGTCATTTGGGAAACTTGATGCCTTGTCTTGACTTGTTATTTAAAAGGACCAGGAGGAGGAGGAGGAGGAGAAAATAAGAGAAATAAATAGGACCAGGAATGGTGTTACACATCTCCCCACCACCTGCTCTTCTTTCCACATTGCACATTGACCAAGTCTGTTCCATGTCATTCTTATCTAACATCTCTGTTCTAACCCAATGAATTTTTCTTTCATAGAATCACTTATTTGCCTCCATTGCTTAAAGCCCTTTGCACTGCCCACTTGGAAAGAACATTTTATCCCTGTTAATGTAATGAGTTTCCATTAAGTCCTCAGCCTGGTTCTATTATTTTAACTAGTCATTTTGATGTGGCCTTTTGGCTCCTGGCCACATTTGCATTCTCTGTGTTTGTGACTAGCTCTGAGACGAATAGTAAAGCAGCTCAAAAATCAAACCTAGACTTCATGAGAAATGTCACCTTAAAATCTTACATTCCACACTTTAAAGCAACTAACAGTCTGCTTTTGTTTGCTCTGTGCACAGTGGTTGCTAAACGTAGTGATTTCCTTGCTTCTTTTAGAACAACACAATTCTTAACTATGTCCAATAAAAGCTTAAGACATTTCATCTCATTTTCTTTTCTACCTAAAAACTGAATATCTGAAGTTTGGCCATATGCTTTTTAAGCTTCTGTTTCTAGGCTGAAAATGAAACTATTTTGTGTTTACCTTTTGCAATCTATCTATATATATATACAGTGGTCCCTTGATTTACGGATTTAATCCGTTCCAAATGCACTTTCGTAGGGCGAAAAATTCGTAGGGCGAAAAGCAGCTTGGAAACGGATTATTTCGTTCCGGAGCCTAGGAAAAAGACCCAGACACCCAGTTTTTTGTGAAAACCTCTTTATCAAGTACACTTTAAAGGCATGCAAACTGCAGAGCAACAGAACCTTTCAACAATAAATATTTACAAAAACACTTTATCATTTGTTTTGGACCAGGTCATAAGTCAAGGAAACCGTGACTGTCATTTGGAAGTTGGGGAAACTGCATCTAAAATCAGGGACAGTTTCCCCATTCAGATGTCGAAATATTCGGATGTCGGGTGGTTTGTCAAGGGACCATTGTATATAAAACAGAGTGTGGGTGGGTGGCTGGGGTGTGTGGAGCCATAGAGATACTAATCTACAGTTTACAAACGTGTCCCAGACCTTTCCCCTCAGAGGCTTCTCCAGGCCTAGGTCTAGGCCGGGATGATACATGAGGTGAGGGCCGAGCCGGGAAGGAGGCCTAGGCTGGGATGAGGTGAGGCCTTTTCAAACCTTAGGGAGGCATCTGGCTCCAGGATGACTATACCCAGGCAAGGCCGGGTAATCAGCTAGTAGAGAATAATAATGACAAAACTTATTGCTTTCTTTCTCTCCCGGCAGACAAGCAGGTGAATATTAGCGAAGTTCAAAATAAAAATAAAAATACAGACCTCTAATGTAATATTACTGCTATTCATCTGTCTATTGGAGACAGCAGTATTTTTTACTCCATCAATCAGGAAACGGAGCAGGCACTTTTCAAAGCAAAACACTTTATTAGAAGGAAATATTCTTAAATAATGAATGCAAATTTTCAGTCAAGCACTTGGCCAGGTGGGTGAGTGGGTAGGGTATTGAGAAGAAATGGAAACCACAGCAAGTTCCATTGTAATCAACCTTCAGTGAGTAATGGGAAAAGATCCCATATGCATGTTTCTTTAAGACTTAAGAATTAATTTGCAGTACTTTTTGTTCAATCTTTCAAAAAAGGGGTGGTTGTGTTCTTTTTTAAAAAAAATTAATTATAGAACCATTTGTTAGAATACTTTTAGATGGCAGATTCTGAACATAGCTGCCAAACCAAGGCTAGACTTTTATTCTTCTACTTCAATGTTTTTCTGTGCCTGTTGCAGCATTTCTGCACCATGCAGATACCTGATACCTCTGGTAGAGGAGGGGGTCTTGCCCAATCACCTCCCCCTTACCTTCTCAGGAAGGGGAGGTCCCAGAGTTCTCCTAAGGACCTTGTGCCCTCCTAGTATCACCTCCTTTCAGTTACCAGAAGAGAGAATGTTGAATTTATTCACTCTGTACTTAATGTAAAATGTCTTTATCATTCTGTGCATTCAAAATGGCCAACTAGGCCCCGGCCACACCACACTCACAAACAGGAGACAGCCTGTCTGCTACCAGGCAGATCTCAACTGTCCTGGAAGCTCATGTGATGTGTCAATCTATACAAGGAATGAAGGCTATTGCTAAGCACATTGATTTGTGCTTAACAGATTGTAAGCCGCCCTGAGTCTCCGGAGAAGGGTGGCATTTAAATGGGATTAAAAATAAAATAAAAATAAATTAGTATGGAAAGGTATAAATACATGAGGCTCCACTCCCAGCCTCGTGGTGGTGCAGTAATATGCTAGTGTGGTGGTGCTAGTGCTTTCAGCTCCAGCCTTTGCTTTCTGTTTCACTTCTGTATGCCTGACTACCTCATGTATATATTTTGTAAATAAATCTGCCTTCTTCTGAACAACTCTTGCCTGTGGCCTCCTGACTTTGTCTCCATTATGGTCCATCAGACTAGGACCAGTTGCAAAGATTTCCCACAGCAGAGTAAAGACTGCTCTGCAAATATTTAACAAACCAGCCATGTGGCTACATAGCTACCAAGAACACAGTGGACTAGACTAGGTAGCATTTACTGTACTTCTTTGTTATTTTTTTACTAAATAAATAGTTTATATTTCGACACAAAAGTGTGCCATGTCTTTTCTTTGCCACTAAGCAATAACAATGATCGATCCTTTTTAATCCCTCTAACAGTGCCTGCCTAAATTTCTATACCAAATCATTTGTTTCTTTTATGGAGCTCATTCATTTAGGTAGAGATCAGCTTTGAAGCACCTGGATGGGTTTTGCAAGTTTTCATTCACAAACCATGCACTTAAATGTTCATTCTTGCATACTTCCCTCTCACTTAACAGTGTGAGCAGTTCTGTTTATAGTTCATGTGGTCAGATACTTTTTCAGTCATGTCACTACTTTCTAAGAGCTTATGCGGTGTTCATTAATAGACAAATAGATAGTTAGCGATGAGGAGACTGTATCATTAATAAAGCGTTTTATGTGTGCGAAGAGGGCTTGCAAGTTTGATTTTTGGTCTTGAAACGCTGCATTGGAGTCTTAAAGACCTGTGAGTGAGTGCCAAAGAAAATCTTTAATTGACCAGTTTGGAGAGGGGTGGTGGTGGTGGAAGGAAGGATGATATTTGATTAGTTGAATTGATTGGCAGGAATCCCAGAGTTTTGTGCCACTGGAGGCGAAGGGAAAACAGGATGATAACTAGGATATCAACCAGTATTAAATTAATTCTGCTTTATACCCCATTAGAAAGTCTCAGATGGCGGAACAAACAAACTGGAAAGAGTCATTCTAATGTTCAAAAAATCATATAGGGATTATGCTGATCAAAATGCACTTTGTTGTAACTCTCAATGAAAACTGGCAGGTTCGGTACATATGACACAGATTATACAATATTTACTCCTCGACTTCCTCTTCGGTATCTCACTGAGAAGGTGTTCTCTGAGTGTTAAATGGGAAATCCTAATCCTGTCTACTTGGATAAATATCCAAGGGAGATAAATGAGACGTGCTTCTCCATCAATAAAAATGATATTTGCTAGAGGGGACAGGTCTTCCTCAGAGGCCCACAAATGTCTGCAGTTGTAACTCTATGAAACCAAGTGATTTTAGCAAAGCAAGCATGGTTTAATTCTTCACAACTTGACAATAGAAAAATTGCCCGGGTTCTCAATGTTTGTTTATTGCTTATTTCAGTTAGCCTTAATATAACACAGACTCCAGATAGCAACTCTTGCAGCAGATCTCGTAATTCAAATAAGTAGTCCTGCCAATATTTTCCCCTTAACACATTCTTAGATATTTATGCTTTGTTTGTTTACTTATAATATTTGTAGAGTACCCCCACCCACAAGACTCTGAGAAGCATTACACTGAGGCATACATGCTTGAAAAATAAACAAAAAGCAATCAAGGTAGAACAGAGAAAAATAAATGTACATTGCAGAATACCCACAGTTAACCGGGCTCAACAGCACAATTAAAACACAACAACCTTACTATCTTGCAGAATCCCAAGAGGGGATTCTTTCCCATTTAGCTATACAACCTCCATGGAAAGCATGTGCCAGAACATGTGATATAGAAAAAGCCTGATACCCGTCCACCAAATGAGAAGAAAGGACTCCCTGGAGAAGAGTCTAACGCTGGAAAGATTGAAGGCAAAAGAAGAACGGGACGACAGAGAATGAGGTGATTGGATGGAGTCACTGAAGCAGTCAGTGTGAGCTTAAATGGATTCCAAGGGATGGTAGAGGACAGGAAGGCCTGGAGGAAGATTGTTCGTGGTGTTGCGATGGGTTAGACATGACTTCGCAACTAACAATGATGACGACGACGACGACGACGACAACAACAACAACAACAACAACAACAACAACAAAGCCTGTCCTATATACCTCCCAGGGAAGGGAAAGGGGGAGTTTCAGCAGGCCCTCTTAGCTTGGATGGCAGAATCAACTGTGGGAAGGAGCTGTCTGATATAAACCAGGGTACATCGACAGGGCCATCTTTGAAAGCTGATGTTACCCAATCTTTGATACATAAGACAATATCTAGTATTGTGTTCTGAGTCATCATCAAAAACAATACAATCAGTATCCTGTTTTTTTATGTCACATTGTCAGGTAGAATGCCTAACTGTTGGTACTGTATATGTACATCAGGAAGTACATCAAACGCAGCATACAAATCCCATAACCCAACTTGGTATAGTCCCCTCCCTCATACTATATAAAGCCCAGCAATTGCTTTCATTTTCACTTCTGCACAACATCTGAACAATGATAAGAGCACTCTTGAGGCAAGCAATGAGGATACAGATAAGTTTGATTTTGCTTTATTGAATAAATAGACTTTATAAATCAGATGGAATTCTCAATTCTCAAGCCCAATAGGGCTTGATCATCGATCTCTAACACACATATATTCTGGGATTCATTTCATCAACTCTGTTGTAGTCATAATTAGAATAGAGCTCCTGCTATGATATATTTAAGCAAATGCATAGTACACAGTAATGGTTGTCTCGGTCCCTATAATCTCTCTCAAGCTTTGCTGAGGCACCTTCATGCTTTGTGTAGAGCCAACACTTTTACGTGCATCCAAATATATGGTAGGCAAGGAGAATGGCACTTCCTGCTAAGGAAGGTAAGCCAATTCAAACATTCCATCACATGGAAAAAGTCCCTCAATTCCCAGGCCAAGAAAAATCGGGGAGCAAAAGTGTATATTAGTTGAATTGGATTCTTCCGTTCAGTATGGAAAATTCAGAATGGCCAAGTTTCAAATTCCAGAAACCTGAAGTAAGAGACTGTCAGGATATTGTTGGCCATGATTGCTGAGTCACAGTGAAGGTCATCTGACCATCTCCACCAATAACATATACCAGAGCACAAGCTCCTTCTACAGAATAAAAACCCTCTGGCCTTCTCTCTCTAGCCTGTATTGCTATCTCTTACTTGCACACATGGAACATACTTAGCTTAGTTAAGGCTTTATATCTTTATTGTTTTATTTCTATTTAATAAATACTTTACATTTGAATGGAGCAGACATGTCCTGTTTTATCCCAGATACATGACCAAATGATCCAATCACCTCTAACAGAGACTATAAATGATAGAACTTAAATCCTACTGGAATAGAACACAATAGCCCAAAATCATAAGGCATCCAATTCTCCCTTCCTGTCTCACTTTTTTCTTTCTTTCTTTCTCCTCCTACCTAACTTTATAACAATTCTGGGGAACACACAACGAAATCAATCCTAAAATACAGTTAAAAGCTCAGATGTTTAGAATAAATAAATAAAGCATATTAATAAGGAATAATAAAGAATATTCCATTTTATCCTCGAAACAATAATTTAAAAGCAATAAAACCCATAGGACTTGCCACTTGCTCTAACGCAAAGCCTGGGCAAGAGAGTCAATTTTTCAGGATTCATTTTAACATGGCCAGGGTGGGGGTTAGGTATATTTCGAGATAGGAGATCAGAGGTAGTATTCAGCCGGTACCGACAGGTTCCAGAGAACTGGTAGCGAAAATTTTGAATGTTTTGGAGAACTGGCAAATACTACCTCTGATTGGCCAAAACCGGCAAATAACACCTCTGATTGGATGACAGCATAGCCACGCCCACAGAACTTGTAGTAAAAAAAATTGAATCCCACCATTGTAAGAGATGTTCCAGAGGGCAGGTGCTGCAACAGAGAAGGCATGCTTCTTAGATCCCAACAGATGTCATTGTATAATGGAAGGGATCTGAGCAGCTCACCTCTGCTGGGTTGTATAAACTGAGCAGAAACCATAGAAGATAGTTTTATTTTTAAAAAATTTTTTAAATTTTTAATTTGTTTTATATACCACCCTTCTCCTGAGGGACTCAGGGCAGTTTACAGGGCAATAAAAACAGACAATACAAAGTTTAAAATATAAATTAAGCCAAAATTTGAGCCTGACAGAAACAAAATTTAAAATAATTAAAAACCCATTATCCCAATTCCAAATTAGACTAAAATTCCTCTTTATGGGGACAGTTCAGCTTGCTGGAATAAATACATTTTAAGGGCCTGGCGGAAGTCCCTCAGGTTGGGGACAATCCAGATCTCTAACGGCAGCTCATTCCAGAGGGCAGGGGCCGCCACAGAGAAGCCTCTCCCTCTGGGGGTCGCCAGCCAACATTGTTTGGCCACTGGCACCCTGAGGAGGCCGACTCTGTGGGACTGCACAGGTCGGTGGGAGATTACATCATTAACTATATCTAATCTGTAAAATACATTAATTGCCTCCAGTGTTACTTTTTATCTTACTCTTTAATGACAAACTCTTGCTCGTGGTCCACTTTTAGTGCCCAAGATGGAATGGAGTAATTAGCCAATCTCCAGTTTACAGTGCTACAGCAAGATACAAAGGTATCAGAGTAAATGCAAAAAGTTGTCTTATTTTTGTGATGGAAGTGAAGATAGCTGTGCCTGCACTTGTCAATGATGAGATGCTTCAGCAACAGAACTCTAAACTGTATACTACAGGTAAAAGGGACCCAAACATCAATTTTTCATTTGAGAGCAGTCTCTTATTTTTAGAAAGAGAAAAGGCCAAGAAAACTGACCAATGAATTAATTAGTCAACCAACCAAACCAGCTATCTGTTGAAGGAGGGATTGGACATTAACTTTTCAAATACTGTACTCCATATCTCAATCTTAGGTAGAACAGATGGCAAAATATAATGCACCCACTGGGTGTTACATGTAAGCTGTAAGGGACAGAAAAGTGTTAGAAGGAAAGGTACAAATAATGAAGGTGCGTTTGATTTGCCTTGCTTCTGATGAGGCATAAAATAAAATGTAAATAATTTCTGTGCAGAGGAAATTAGCATAATGGTTTTGGCATTTGTTGCTTGAATGAGTTTGCTTTCCCTAAGCTAGCTCTGCAGAAAAGAAAAAGAAAAAGAAAAAAAAAAGAATAACACCATTTACCTGGATTTGCAGGAAGGATTATATCAATTCTATTATCACTGTCAGTAATGAAACACAACTCTGATACCATTAACATTATGCAGAATAAAGAAGGTGTGATTAGTCTCAACTTGGATTTGCAATGCAATAATATATATATATTATTTATAATATATATATATCTTTCTTTCTTTCTTTCTTTTTTTTAGGTTTACGCGGGTGTGTGTATGTGTGTGTGAAAATGTTGTGAAGCTGGATATGAACAATGAAGAAGGTAAGTGCTGTAACCTAAGTTTCCAATGCAGAAAGTGTCAATATTATGAATAGGGGTTTGTAATTAAACCACCATCATTGTTACAAAGCTATAGTTAGCAATGACCTGGATTTTCAGTAAAGACCATGGCTAATTTTTATTTTAAATTATTTAATATTTGTTTGAATGGAAGACCTTGTTATTAACAGTAAGTGCTTTAAAATAAGGGAACATCCATTTGATGACAAACAACAATTACATAGAATCACTGGGTGCAAACTAGACACAAGTACTGCATGCAAATGGACTTTTTTAAAAAACAAAATTCTTACAGTGGAACTGTCAACTAGGTCCTTAATGCAGTCCAAGAGTTTAGCAAATACCCTATTCCTCTAATTAGAATATTATTTTCCCAAAATATTTTGAATCAATCTCAGAAAACATTAAAAAAATATCCTTATTGGCCTGGATTTTG
>JANHFR010001638.1:158171-170392 GCA_032468015.1 Mimophis mahfalensis | reverse complement strand
GAAGGCCTGGAGGAACATTGTGCATGGGGTCGCGATGGGTCGGACACGACTTCGCAACTAACAACAACAACAACACAGAATGAAGCTTCCTTTCCATTTTTAATGTTAGAGTAAATGTACTGTTAACTTTTATTTCAATGGGACATAATTATTGGAGGGGGGGGGGTCATAGAAGAAAAGATTTAGCCTTCTTGCCCATAACCAATAAAAGGTTTATTTTTTAAAAAGAAAATATTATACTCTATTTCTCAAATTGCTTCATAAATGGGATGGAAATCATTTCAGATTAACAAAAAAGAAATGAGAGAGAAAAGAAAGCTGCCAGATCTCTCCAAAGGTTGTGGACCCTCTCAATGTAAGATTAAGGCAAATGTTACATTTTCTGTTTCTAATTTCCTCTATTTTTGACTGTTCAGCATTGCTTATGCTGGCTGTCAGTCTCAGCTAAAAAGTAATGTATCAGATAGTGCTCTGTGCAATCACAGAGGATTATGTTTTACTCTTGTCAATTCATTTCTGAGGAAGACATTGGGGACATTCAGATTTCAAACACTTGATTAAACTGGATAAATTTAACTCAGCTTTTGTCTCTCTTTTCCTACATTACTGTTTTCTTGTCCTTTATATCATTTCTATAGCTAGTTTTATCTTTTCCACACATCCCTCATATGAAAGAAATTCACCATCTTGCAATGCACTCATGCAGAACAGGTGTGACTACACAATCATTTTAGAAGGTGTTTAAGTGGGTGGATCCCTCCTGCTCATAGGGAAGCCAATTCAACTAATCACAGTTTTGTAATTATAATAGTCATAGTGCTGGTCATAATGCCCCACCCTCCCTCCCTTCTCTAAGAAGGAGCCCTATTAACTTCTATGGAGAGTAGATCAGATGTTCTGCATCTTCTCATTGGGAGCCATTTGGTTCAGGTATAATTTAAATAGATTTATAATGGGTGACTATGTCTGTCACCTTCAATGTGCAAAAGCTCACTCTAGATTCAAAGCAGAATAAATGTGCAGCTCTTCTAAAAAAACAATGCTTTAACTGAGGGGTCTCCAACGTCACTGGCAACTTTAACACTTGTGGACTTCAATCCCTGCTTTAACTGAAAGACTGTTACACTGTCAAACACAGGAAACGGAAACAAAGATAAGGAAGCAAAGGTCATGTGGAAGATATAGTAAAAAAAAACAATTCCTGAGCTAATGTGACTGGAGGAGGAATTCTGGGAGTTGAAATTCACAAGTCTTAAAGCTGTCAAGTTTGAAGAGCCCTGGTAAAAAAGATATTAAGAAACACTTCCTTTTTCTTTCTAGGTACTTCCCCTCCTTAGTCAACAGTCCTCTGGAGAGATAAGACTTTAAAACATTTCTATTGTCAACCAATTTGGTCCAAATATTCTAGTAGATAAAAATGTGTGAGGAGACTGTACCAATCAGGACAATTATGTTTCTGTCCACAGTTATGGAATATAATTTCCCATTTGAGAGAAGGGGAGGAATACTGTGACCCTTCTGTCAGATCAGAAATATAAGCTTCATATTTCTGCCTAGGATATAAACATGAAGCAATGTTGAAAATCACATCAATTTTTTTCTCCTTTGTCTCTTTCAGATATTTTAAGAATTTTATTCCCATAGGAACTTTTGTCAACACATTTATAGCTGCCTTTGCCATGCAATTACCTAACAATCTTTAAGTTGCAAAAAAGGAGTGATAACTTTTCCATTATCTGGAAAAGTAAATCAATCATGTAGATGGAGGTCTTAGTATAGCTGTTTAAAAGCTTTCTACCCAGCATCTGTTATAAGATGGAAAGATGAAGGTTTGTAGGTTTTGGTTTTTAAGCATTTTCTGTGACTTCTTTAGTGATTCCTTCACTGTGACTAACCATACCCTCTTTAAAGCAAAGCAAAACTGGAATGGAGAGGGAAGCCATTTTTTACCACAGAAAGCCCCACTGGAATCTCTAAATCCTTCCTTCAGAACAAGGGAAAAGACGACATCCCACCGTACAATGATCTAACTGTAGAAACTATGTTGCACCCAAGACAAACAACAACCATCAACATAATTTATATTCTAATAGCAGAATGATAGCACTTACATCGCCAGCAGGCATTCTTGCATCCCTTGGATGCCCATTCAACTTGCTGTCCAACGAGAAGTAAACTTTGAAATGGCACAAAATGCCAAAATCACAAAGCTGGGAGAAGCAGTGCAAAATGTATTCGGAGGAAAAAATGATGAATCTGGATTTAAAACTCCTTTGAGTGATTGAGAACTCCAATGAAATTGCCACCTGCTGCTAAGTGTTTTATTTATAATTCTAATCATAGAGGTGCCACTGCTGAGCTGTTCGAATTAGCACACCTATAGCATTATTTCTATACCTTTAAAATATGACTGTAATAAACAGACCCTTGCTAGACCAGCTCAAAGACTTGGAGGGTCAGTATTTTATGCAGCTCCACAGATGACCTGTTCAATGTTGGACACTTTCACATAGCATAAGAATCACAATAATTGTGTTTCTGGAGGTATTAAAAAAACCCATCATTACTAGCACTTACAGAAAAGTCTAACTTGATGGTCTGAATTAATTTCCTTTTAAAACGATGTGGCCATTTCATGGTCATGATTTCCTTAATTTAACTTTGTGTTATCCAAAGGAATTAATGTTAAACAGTGTATCCCAAAGTTGTAATATAACATTGTGAAAAAGGGACAAAAAACCTCAACTGCATGCTTTTTCAACAGCATTCATGCTTTTGTAGTCATGTGTCATGTACTTTAAGCTAAAAGGCCGAATGATGCTGCCTGCTTTATAAGTGAGCTGATTTAGTTTCCCGTAGTCATTTTTCTGAACCTTTTCTAGCTCCATTCTTTTTCCATTGCATATCAGGGCTAAGCTAAGTGACACAGCTTAGCATACCTTAGCTGATCTTGAAAAGCTAAACAGGATCAATCCTGATCAGCATTTATTTAGATGGAAGACGAGCAAGAACTATCAGGGCCATGGGCTCAACTGGATCATACAACTAAACAAATAACATCTCAGAATTAAGCAAAAGCATAGAATCCCTTTACTGTTGCCAAGAATCCCAATGCAATCACCATAGGAGTCCTTACTAAGTTGCATCTGTATACACTTTTCTCCTTTACCTTGCCTCAACATCATCATTTATTTTGCTCCAACACATTTTGCAAAAATCATAGATGAATACATCTCATTTAAACTAACAAACAAAAAACCTGAAGTAGATGGAGTAGAGTATTTGCACTAATGAGACTGATACCATGAGACTGATCAAGCATTCAGGCCTAGTTCCAGCAGCTGCTTTAAAGTTACGGCCAAAGACACATGGGAACTTCTTAATCAACTTGTGAGGTGAGTTAAGCTTGGCACACAGATTTATAGGACAGCTTAGTGCCAAACATCCACTCCTCCTTGCTTTCTGGATGATTTCATGCAGTTGCCAAGAAAAAAAAAAACACTGCATGTATCTAAGTCATTTTCAATACTACATCTCAGGGAGGCTTTCTTTTCATAAGTAAATAACGAAAAATATTAAGAAAAAAATGATGCGACAGTTTCTACAGACTTAGACATTCTTATGTAAGCAGAGACTTTAATGGGCTTCTTTAAAAATACTTTTTCCTGATTTTAAACACCTTTTTCCCTACAGCAATGTCTTCCCTCAGAAAGAGGAGGGTCACAGCCACGGCAATGTTAAGTATGTATACATAACAGAAGAAAGGTGCTACAATCTGTGATATCTCCTTATAAGACTTCTCCTCTCATTTCCTTTTTTTCTGCTCACTTCCAAATATATGGAAGGACATTATATTATGAGAAAGAGTTTGAGAATCTGGAAAAAGACTTTCTGACCAGCCCTAGACACAATCTATAAGCAGCTGCTAGAAATCTGTGAGGCAAGACAGAGTCTGTTTGCAATTCTCCTCTGTGGCAACTATTTAATGTTTCCTTTTTCAGGGGCTATGCTGCTGATACTACAATTTATAAAAGAGAGGGAGCTAGCCCAAAGATACAAATATATGTTTCACTTAGTGTATTGGTTCCTCTTGTGTCTTGTCAACCATGATGCAATAAGTTCGTACAGAATTGAAAGAAGAGTTTCCTTTTTGTAGAGACTCCTAGGAAGAAAGGGTTGGTTGACTTTTATGCTGTATTCCGTGAAAAAGATTTCATTTCTTCATGATCAATCAGTAGGAGTAAATCTGTTCTTCCTCCACTAGCCCACATTTTACACATGATTAAAGATCTTGCTTGTAAACGAGGTTACCCAACTGCTTAATCATTCCTTAAATTCAAGCCATCTTGTTAATTTCATAGAAATATATCAAGATTCGACTCTTGATAATAAACTTTCATGTACCAACAATACTACAGAGATGTGTCTGCAAAATATTAGATATATCATCTCTGTCTATCAAAATATCTCAACCATGGTACAGAATATAAGAGGGAATGACATGTTCCAATTTCCATTTCTATTCTGCTGCCATTATGTATATAAAAGGGATAAAGATGGAACAAGCAAAGACCACACCCATTTGTACTGTCCATATTCAGCAGTTTACTTTTGACTTGACAATATATAATGCATATTCTTGCCTGTTGTTGATAGATCTGCCTGATTTTGCTTGTCTTTTGGCCAAAATGTGAGCCCATTATGGCTAGTGTAGTGTACTATTTTTTGTCAAAAACTGGTATTTACATCTGGTTTCTGGAAGAAAAAAGAGAGCATCCATTGCAATAATAGATTTGCTTAACAATCATGATGTTTGATTTATGACTGCTGAATTCACTTTTTGACTACCATGTTGGTTTAATAATTGCAATAAAAGAAAAAGACATTAAAATTTGGTGAGTCACATGATGATCTGCTTAATGACCTACAGCTATAATTCCAGGCTTAGTTATGTAAATCAAGGACTATCTGTATACACATGCAGGAAATGAACAATAATAGTTTAATACTCAACATTCATAAATCTGAAATTATGAGGGAATGAAGTTTTAAAGCAAAAAATCTCAGTGTGTCTCTGTTAGAATATTTTGTGAGGTGATGGTATCATGCCAGTAATGACTCAGTACCAGAAATGCCAATCAGAAACTGTTTATTGACAAGGCTAATTCACTCTCCATCTTACAATCAACATTCAGGTTCAGGAAATTTTAATACCATGATTTGTCTTGCTAACCTTGCAAGAAATGGAATGTGCAGACCCACCTTATATAGGAAAATATAGGAGACTATTGGCAGGTGGAACTGTGCATTTGTTACATTTTGCAGTCAGGCAGATGGCCAGAGAAGTGGTAAACAAGTTAAACAGTTGGTTTCTTGTGAGTGTCTGTATGATACTCAGGCAGCCATTTCCTTTCACATTAAAACATATGCAAGGTTATAATAACTGTTAATCAATTATTAACATCTCTATTGAGAAAGCATTAAACACAACATTGTGAATCTTCTGATGATTTCATCAGGGAACTATTACTAAGCTCATTACCAGAAAACTATAAATATATAATACAGTTGATCAAATTTTATAATGACTTTTCCTTGAAAACTTAATTGCCAAACTGGAGGCATATCACACTACTATCTGAATGACCCAAATGGAGGAAATTGTCAAAACAAGAGAAAATGGAGAAATTGAGTTTGTTATTACTGTAACAAAAAGGAACTATTAAAGGAGAATGAGGAGCTAAGACTCAGAGAATGGAAAGTCAAGCTTGTACTGAAAGCCAACATAATAATAGTTGGTGATCAATTCTGATAGACTGGGAGAAGTTAATATCAAGAATTGAATCTTTCAAGGAGATTCACTATCACCACTGTTTGTCATTGCACTAATTCTTCTGTCAACAATACTGAACAATATTGAACAAGTCATGTCATGGTTACCCAACTTCAAAAACATTTGCCAGGCTATTTACATACTCTGAAGCTCTATGGAAAAACACCTCCTAAAAATATAATAGCCCCTTGGAATAGATAACTATTCAATACCATCTATATCTGCAGCCAAGATATAGCAATGACCTTTGGACTAGACAAATGTGCCACTCATACCCTCAAGAGGGGGAAATAGTGACAATGGAAGGAATCAACATTCCCTATGGAAATAACATCAAAATCTAGAGGAAAATAATAATTACAAATACCTGAGCATCCTTTAAACTGACCATAGCAATCATACTGGTCAAGTAGGCTAGAAATAAAATACATCATGAGAGCGAAGAAGATTTTAAAGTTCAAATGCAGTGAAGGAAATACCATCAAGGCAATTAATATCTAGGCAATTCCAGTCATTAGATACACAGCTGGAATGGTAGAGTAAACCTGAGCAATACTAAAAGTCCTGAATAGGAAGACCAGTAAAATAATGACAATGAATGATGCCCTTAACACACTTGACTTAGCAAGAAGTATAAGTGAGTGTGGAATATTTCAAGTACACCAGAGAGTTGAAGAAGAAATTTTTAAAAAAGCAATGGAAGAATATCTGAAAGACAGTGAAGTAAATGCACTGAGGCTAGTATACTATGAAGGGTTACTGGAAAGACCACACTGACCTACAAAAAAGACAAAATGAAAAATAGAATAGAGACATGGCAAGACAAAGTACTGCATGGACAGTATATTTAAAAACAATCTTAGCAATGGCTAAGAGCAGTAAAGTTGAAGAAAGAAGCAGGCTAATTTTGGCTATATAATACCAAACTTTCAGAGCAAATGCATACAAAGTCAGAATGTCCCTGTCCCACAGTTGCTATTAGCTGAAAAAAAGATACTTTACCATCTGTACTGTTTATTAATCTGAACTATACCATATAAAAACTATGCCCCCTAGAAATATGGCATGGCCCCCTGAGGAGACCATATGGCCCATGTTGAGAATAATTGTATAAAAGCAAACAGAAAGAGAATATTAATAAAAGGCTGCAAGAAAAAAAAATGTCGGATGTGACAAATCAAAGGTATTAGAAACAAGTTAATAGTTACAACAACTTCAAATGAAACATTACCAATATAAACCTCTATGTAGTTAATACCTGAGTGAAATTGAAGGCAAGATGGATAATAACAAAACTTGGTTGTGGCTTCAGACTGAATCCATCAAGAAGGAAACAGGTGTAATACCTGAAGAATAAAATAAGCACTAGCCAAAAAAGTTATTAAAAATGAACAAAATTATAAACAAAGGCAAATGTACATTATGCAAAGGATACTGTTGACTGCTTAATCAACAGCTGTAGCAAAATTATCCAAACAGATTATAAGGCAAGACACGATAAAATAGCAAAAATGACACGTTGAAATTTATGCAAAAAGTATGGACTTGATGCCCAAAGTATTGGTTTGCTTAGAATGGGTAAATGTTAAAAAAAAAACCTGTTCCAAAATGACATATAAAAATGTGTGGGAGTTCCAAATTCAGATATACTGATATCCAAAACATAACGCCCCAGTCGTCGTAATTGAAGAAGAACATATTTTACTAACAGATGTGGGAATACCAAAAGACTCTATAATAGCTCAAAAAGAACTGGAAAAATGTAAAATACCAGCATTTAACAATTGAAATACAAATAAGGTAAAATTAGAAAACAAATTCCTTATAATTACTGGACTACAGGGAGCAATAACAATACACTAGACTTGTCAAAACATCTGACAAAATTAGAATTATTTGACCTCACAAGATTTAGTTTATTTTTTTTTAAAAAAACAACAACACTGCTTTTCTTGGAACTGCATTACAACAGTCCTTGGGCCAATCTTAGCTGAGCATTCTTCAAAAGAGTCTGTAAAGCATTGATGACAGCAAACAAATTTAAGGAAAAATGACACTGCAATCAGGAGGGATTGCTGAAAATGAGTCTGATTGAGACAGACAGACAGACAGACAGACAGACAGACAGACAGACAGACAGACAGATAGATATAAACTATGAGATTCAAAAGAGGTTGCAGACACGCAGACTAAGAATTATGAAGTACTAAAAAATCTAATGAAAGAGACAGTGTGCTGCATAGGTAGTGCAAGGGATGTGCTTGATCCTAATTAATAGAAAGAAATATAGGGACACTCAGCAATTGTAGAACAGGAATGGAGAGAAGCTATATGAGAAGAAATGAAACCTATTCCAAAAGGATTCTAACAGAGCAAGAAAACTATTTTAACAGATTTAGAGTAAAAAAAAATATAACAGGATAAGAAAATTATAACCATCATTGGGTTTTCACATCAAAACATAATGCTCCCAGAAACATGTAACATCATAATCAGAGATGGTATTCATCCAGTTCTGACAGGTTCCGGATAACCAGTAGTGATAATTTGATTCTGAAGAACTAGAGAAAGAAACACTGGCCTGTAAATTGTAAAAATACATATGTGGCCTAAATGAACAGCAGCAACAACAGTATTATAATAGTATGATAAACTAAATAAAATGTTGCAAAATGTGGGCTTTGAACAAGGAAATGATGATCTATTATTATTGTTATCATTGTTATTCTCATTATTGATTAAATTTCTAGACTGATGGCCAAGTTCAAATGACTTTTTGAGTCCTCATAATGTTAAAAGTACTACAACTCTATAAAAACAACATCCATTAAACAGTGACTGTTTAAGGGAATAAAACCAATGCCTTTCAACTTAAAAGGGCTATCTTTTAGGATGTGAAGAAACACCAATGCCTGAAAGTGGGCAAGGGGAATAGTAAGTGAATCTCTGGGTGGGATGCTGTAGGTAATGACTGGCACTTTGAATTGCACATTGAAAGTAAATTGCAAGAGTCTTCTAATGTAACCTTGTAATAAAAGTAATATCAGCATTCATACATTTGAATTTCTAGTCGAGTCTACCTCAAAGGGATGCAATTGTGTGCCACTTGCACTCATTCTTGGATCAAGAGATGCTCCTCACCTTAGTCACCTTATGGATGGATTATTGTAACATTGTAAATGAAAAAGCTACCACTACATATTTAAGAAAATGGCAGCATGATTAGTGATTTTTGAGTCTCAGCATAACATGTAACATACCAACTACAAGAACTGCATTGGCAACCAGTTATTCCCTTCCTCCTTTTATTTTTATGAGAGCCAGAGAGGGTCAAGTCTGAGATGCTTTCTTAAATTACATTTCTGCTTTGAACTCAAATTTCTTTTATTTAACTGTTGTCTTGATTGCAGATTTTCCTCCTGGTCTTCAGGGTAGGTTCTACTAACCATTACACATATGCAGCACCTGTGCAAAAGCCTTCCTGGCCATGAGTAGGAGCTGATAATCCAGAAAAAAATCCAGATTGCACTACTCCCAAGCAGGGAAATACCACCCCATCCTAGACTGAAGAAATAGGATACAAAGTCCAAACACCAATACCTACTTGGTCCCACTAGGGCTGACCCCAAGACTGTTCCACCCCATCCAGAGTTTTACCACCTCCGGGTAATAAGACAGGACTTTGACAGCATTGCTTGATCAGGGGTTGAGATGTATAATTGAGTATCAACAGCATTTTCATTATTCTGATCCTGAACTGATGGACAACTTTCCCCTGTGGCTTTCTACAACAATTAAACAGGGGGAAAGAGATCCTTAAATCCTAAAGGACTTCTGAAATCAGAGGCTTTGGACTTGACAACTCCCCTCCAACAACTTTGACTAGAACTTGCTTTACAAAAAGGAGAACTAACATACTACTGTGGTCCCTACTTCCGCTCTCTTATCCAAGAGGAAACCAAATTGATGGTATGAAAAGCTGTTGAGGCATCAAGCAGGGCCAGAAGCTATGTTTATATGTAAGAGTTGAAAAATAGAACTCATATGTATATTCTCTGTTATGTTGATGATCTAACTGTAATGTGTAGAGGACAAAAGAAACAGCACGAAGATGTAAATGACTTAAATAAAAAAGTGGAAGAAAAACCTCTTGGGCATATTTATCATTATTTTGGAACTGAAATAAAAAAAGGAAAAAGACAAAAATGGAATGTACTTGCTCAGTCAAAAACCAAAGAAAATACACTTAATGATGTTTCTAGGTCTCCTGTGGCAAAGGAGTGAAGTATATTCTTGGAAGATGAACATCTAAACAAAGAAGGGAATAAGACAATACAGGACAGAGATAGGAACATTGCTATACATCACACAGTAGGTCTGTCATGGCCAATGAAATTGTATGGCTGAACAGAAAGGTCAATGAACCAACACAAGAGGAATGTCTATGGAAATTCTCAGCCATCCAGGTCATTGTCACTTTGTCCACTTGGCTTTTGAAAAAAAGCACCTTTGGGACAACACAAGGCAGAACTCAATAGCTGTAGAAAGATTAGGGAACTCTTTTAAAAATGATAGATTTTAATCAGGAACTTTCTGTAATTAATAATCTAAAATTTATTGATTATTCAGATTTGGATTGGGCAGGTGATAAATCATGCAGGAAATAATCTACTGGATATGTATTCTTTGATAGGGGTGCATTCATTGGGTGACACAGTAAAATATTGGGGCATAGAAGCAGAGTAGTCCGGTCATCTAAAGAGGCTGAATCCTTTACAGCAGAACAAGAATACAAAGAGTTTGCCAGGCTGTACAAACAATTATTAGACTTCACAAGAAATGAACTAATCCCAACCTTGCTATTTGAGAACATCAAGCTATATTTTTGCTAGCTGAACTAGTGATGTGTTTGCTTGCTCTGATCGGGATATACCAAAAGGCTCAAAATATACTGAATGAACACAAACTGGAAATTACCCACAGCAATCTTCCAACGCAAAATAGATAGACATTCATACACAACCCTTTTAACTGAACTGGCCTATTAGTTATAGATAGCAAGTTAGCAAATTGCACACCACTTGATTATCTTGTACTTACATTCTTGTGTTTACATTCCTAATGTATTGAAAAACAGTGCTAAAAATAATTGACAAGAAGATAATAAATAGTAAGTTGGGTTGCTAGCTTTCTTTAGGCATGAAATTCACAGAGCTTAAAATGTTTCTTTTATCAAGAAGTAACACAAGATGTTATTTACTAGGGTGTATACTTTATGCAACAAAGCATGAACATCTTAAAATTTGTTCAGCTTTCCTTCAATGCAATAATTAAAAAGACAGCTGGAATCATATGAATGAGGAAAGAAAGCTTCTAAAGAAGAAACAATTAGATGATTTTTGAATTACTGATCTTGATATATCAAAATGAGACAGTAGGACAATGGGACAATAAACGAAGTTTCTGAATTTTATAAATATATACTTTTTTTAGGCTTTAAAGAAGCTTCAAGGAAAAATCAAGCTCTTCTAACTCATACATGCACCAAGTTGCAAAGTGAAAAATGTAAAGCAGTTCTACCAATCCCAGATAAGAAAACAAGTTTCTCAAAGACAGGATTCCTTGTGTGTGGGAGAATGATTTGTGGGTTTGTGGGTTTGTGGGTGTGTGGGTTTGTGGGTTTGGTGTGTGTGCACTTTTAAGTCACTGTTGACTCCTGGCAAGTGGATTGCCAAATCCCTACATTCTTCTTGGGAATATTTTTTTTAAAAAATGTCCTTGTCTCCTTCCTAGATCTGAGAGAGAATGATTTGCCCCAAATCAGTCAGCTGGCCTTATGCTCAAGGCAAGCCAAGAACTCAGGATCTCCTAGTTTTTAGTTTAGTTCCATTATACTAAACTGGTTGGCAGTAGTAATGCTACTGAAAAAGATCATTGGGAGATAAGATCAGTGCAGGAAGCCAGAAACACTAAGGAGTCCAAGAGTGATGTCTGTATAATGAAAGACAGGCATTCTTATATCTTATCTATCTTGTACAGGTTAAAGGAGACTTCCATTGAAAACTTTTCCTTGTTTTCCCCTGTATATGCCCCATTTTGCTGATATCCAGGGCCTTTTCACCTGGGCCTTTGGGGGGTGATTGAAGTCTGCTCCTGAGTAGTGTGGGTTTAGTTTTGATTGTGGCCCAGCTTTTGGTATCATTTATTCTATTATTATTATTATTATTATTATTATTATTATTATTATTATTATTATTATTATTGTTGTTGTTGTTGGTGTTGTTGTTGTTGTTGTTGTTGTTGTTGCTGTTGCTGCTGTTGTTATTATTATTATTATTATTATTATTATTATTATTATTATTATTATTATTTTGTTTTATTTTTCTGT
>JANHFR010001638.1:34274-52582 GCA_032468015.1 Mimophis mahfalensis | reverse complement strand
TAGACTTGCTGTCTCTGCCTAGACTTGCTGTCTCCACGTAGACTTGCTGTCTCCAGTCACATGACCACCTAGCCATGTCTGCCTGCTATGCCATGCCCACTAAGCCACACCCATAGAACCGGTTGTTAAAAAATTTGAAACCCACCCCTGGTGGCAGCCCCTCAAATATTGGAACCCTGCTATCATGTCACCATGATATAGTATGAAGAAGGCCAGCAGTCTCCTTCATTCTTCTCTCCATTAGAACATACAAAAGAAACAAATGAAAACCAACAAAAAGACCCCCCCCCCACTCATACCCATACCCATACTTTTTTTTTCGTCTCAATTTCTGTGGCCAGCCTATTGAATATGGCAGCTGGAGTTTGCTTCAGTTGCTTTAAAGATACTATAGAAACCATGTCCTATGGCTGGCAACCAAGAAGGCTGGCTATTGAAGCATATTGCAGGAAGGGCCAGCCTGCAAAGTTAATGAATCCAGCAACTGAAAATTGAGACCAACTATGAGAATAATACCAAAAAGGATAGCTCCATTATTCTGTGGGCTACAGCAAAGCCCTCCACATACTGTGCATGGCCTCTGGAGCATGCCTCTAAAAAGAGAATGTTAGATGCACCTGTGGTATGAAAAACAAAAGGGATCATATGCTATCAGATTCTTAAATAAGTTTTCTTTTCTCTGCAGTATATCCTGTTTACAAAGGGAGTTGGAGTCTCAGTACAGAAAAAAAAATATACAAGGATAAGTATTTCCTTCTGCCTCTATCCATGGCAGATTGACACAGTGTTTTCCTAATCCATAGATTTGCTCATGTAATGCTTTTCCTTCTTGCCTGCTATGTTGAAATTGAATCTGAGGCATTATCTTTGCACAACATCACTCTGAAGTCACTGAGGGTCAAGTTAAATCAAAATCTCAGGCATGGATGCTAATTACTGTACTACTGCCTCAATGCTCTCCAAATGTTCTGTTAAAACTACTTTTTTTAATTTATAGAGGGCTGCATTGCTGTCATTTACTGGACCCTTGCATTTTCTTTTTCATTGTAAGTTAATTCCACAGAAAGTCAAAATGTTCTCTTTTCACTACCCTGTTTGGATGGTGTAGTAAAAAAATTAATGGGAGTTGGTAGAAAACAGTGCTTAATCATCAGACTAATTATATGTAAGTTCTCTTTTTTTCCAGGAAGAAAATGAATTTCATATTTAGCTCTATGAAAGTAATGAAAATGTTCATACTCTGACTGATTGATTAGTCACAACTAGAAGTATAGGTGCTCTTCAGACAACTTCCTTTTTTATATACTAATGTGTCTTCAATACTTGTTGTCCGTTTGTTACAAGTCCAGCCTCTTTTAAAGCTTAATATGTTGAACAGACAATGCATCATTAGTAAAGACAGATGAAGCCATCTACTTCCATCCTATTTTCTTTTGCATATGTTGATTTATCTGCATCCATAACGTACTGCACCATCATTGGGAAAATCCACATTTGCTTTTCATGTATCTTTTTCTGTACAAAATATATCCTCATTCCCCGCAGATTTTGCATGTACCTCTTTATTAATCAGTCTGTCAAGGAATTGGCTAATAGCATCATAGCTCTTGAGGAAGCTACATTTAGCTCCTCTAAATGGGAGGAAAAATCTCGTTTGTTTTGGGATGTGAGTAGGCATTGAAATGCTTCCTGCACCCATTCAGAGGTTCTTCAGAAAGGTTTCAAGCACCTGGCTACTCATCACTGTATGAAAATATAGATGTCTATATGCACATCTTATTTCAAGAATTGTATCATGCTATTTTGAGAAATAAGAAATTTGAAGGTTAACTGAGTTTCAGTATACTTATTAGTATGGAAAATGGAATCAGTAGATTCCAAAAATGTAGACCAAATGAATGTCTCAGACTCTGCAAATAGGAAGTATGTTACTATTATTGGGATAGACAGGATGTCACTGTCTATATTCTAGTTCCTTTATTAAAAAAAATGTTTGGGATACAATATTATGGGTGGATCTATGAACCTTTGGAAAGTTCCATTAGCACTGAAACCGACTGATGATAGCTTCATGCAGAGTTCGTGACATTACTCTATTTATATGCAACTAAGGTACATGTCACCATGAACTCATCAGGAAAACATTCCTAGCTACAAAATTGCATCTAAACATCCAAATGCAAAGCTGCAATAAAAATATCAAAACTGGAAAAAATGAGTCTGTAAGAGGAGTAATATCCTATCTAAAACAACACAATTTCCTATTCCAAGATCAGTCTGTCAATGTAAAGTATTAGTTCATTATTAACTAAGTGGGGAATAATGACTTTACTTAAATATGAAATTGTAAATTATTAATGTTCATTTTTAGCAACAGCAATAGAAATATATAGACTTATAGGCTGCTTCATAGTGCTTTAAAGCCACCTCTAAACAGTTTACAGAGTCAGGATATTGCCCCCAACAATCTGGGTCCTCATTTTAATGACCTTGGAAGAATGGAAGGCTGAGTCAACCTTGAGCCAGTCAAGATCAGAGGACTTGAATTTCTTTAGCCTGCAATACTGCATTCTAACCATTCTGTCACCACAGCTCATGCAAGTTTTTAGACAAGTTCTTCTACTACTGCTATGCTTGCTGTTTCCTTTTTGAAGGTGACCCATGCATACAGCTCAGGGGCCAAACACAACCCTCAGTCCAAATTATACATCTTCAGTTTATTCTGAAGCTCATTATTGGTCACACTAGCAACAACTTTTCTCTCATGATGGCTGCAGTTCCTCCTAGTAAGAAAAAAAGAAGAAGAAAAGCATACTGCTTAGATCATGCTTATATTCTTTGTTCATTGTCTGCATTCCTACCAAATACGTTTTGGTGGTGTACATCAGTATGTGAGGTCATGTTAAATATTTTTACTGTGGAGAAGAAGGGAGGAAGGGTATGGACAACAAATTTTCCTGGGACTTACAGGAAAGAAATGGCAAACTGAAAACATCTCTGCTAACAGTAGAGCCAATGTCCATGGCTGAATGAAGAGCCAGTGAGTAGGCTATCTCTTCATAACTCCTCTCTGGATAAAGAGAGGACTTGAGATCTTGCACAAGTGTTCCATGAAGTTTGCGAGGTGCTTTTAGAAGAGAGAAAGACATATCTGGTCTCTGGTGCTTTTAGATGAGAGAAAGACATCTGTTTGCTCAAACCATGGTCAATCTTTATCTAGGGTTTGCCTACCTCCTGGATTTTATTTATTTATTTTATATAGAAGCTCATCTCACAAGAAATGATGCTGGATGGCATAAAGCAAAAAAAAAAAAGTATAAAGGCACTGAATATATCAAACACAGTCATCTTTCACACATACACACAAGATTCAATCACCAAAGAAGCCACCTCAAGGTCGAAAAGATCCCCTCGGCCTCCCAGGTCTGATGACAAAGCTAGGTCTTGATGGACTTCCAGAAAATAAAGTTATTGCTTGTTAACTGCTTTTTAACTATAGGTTTGGAATGACAGATTTTTTTCAGCACCTCACAAGTTTCCTTCTATTTTTAGCAAAAGAAGGTTTCCATTCAAATTTAAGAACAGGAAAAAAAATGTTTTGAAATAAACAGCAAAAGAGTGGTTAGAATTTTGATTTTGCAAAGTTACAAGTGAATTCATTAACTAAATGAATTTGAAATTAAATCTTTGCATTAATTGAAAAAAACCTTGTCTATGGGAAAATGCTTTGCTTTGGAATTTTCTTAAACAAGGGATAATAAGATGATGAAATGAAACTTTGACAGTTGGATGTTACAGGTGTATTGTGGTTAGAATGCAATACTGCAGGTTAATTCTGCCAACTGCCAGCAGTTTGATACTGACTGACTCAAGGTTGACATCCTTCTGAGGTAGGTAAAATGAAGACTCAGATTGTTGGGGAAATATGTTGACAATGTGAAACACTATATAAAGCAGTATGAAGCAGTATATAAGTCTAAGTGCTATTGCTATTAATAAAATATCCATTATTTTTTTTAAAAAAAAGAACTTAAATCTTCCCATTCCACCTTTATCCATGTTCTGGGGGTTGAGTGGGGGTTAGAAGAAGGAAACTATGAAATCTGATGTAATTGGGAAGTATGCAGAATGCCAATTGCTTTGCAGTTCCTTGGAGAATGTTCCTTGGCATATCTATTCATTATAGTTAATGGGAATATCTATCAAAGAAAGCAAATTTAGCTTGCAAAGTGAGCTATTCTGAACAGCTCTTCTGCATCTCAGCACTCCCTGCAATGCAGCAGATAAGGATCAAAACCGCTCAGGAGAAGAGGCAGATAAGAAGACTGAGGTATCCAGTTCCAGTCAGACTGAGATACCAAAGGCAAAGAAACTGGCTTGACTGTTAGTGATTGGAATGACATCTCACATGCTTCTTTAATTAAGGTATGTGCTTATTTTAATGGTGTATACTCAACAGAGTAATAAAGAGGGTACGTGTATATGTGTGTGTTTCTGTAGCTCTTCCCCTGATAGATAGATAGATAAATAAATAAATAAAGTTCTTCCCCTTCCTCTGATTTCTTGCCAGCTGGAATAAAGTACACCCTGCAGCTAAGGCTCTTCTCATTTATTTTGGCTGAGTTTGCTCCTTTGAAGAATTGGGGGAGAGCTTGTCTTGCAGAAATGATTCAGAAATAGTTGAACATGAATCTGCCCACCCAAGTCTCCACAAGCGACAACAGATTTGCATTTTTGCACATTTAGGTGCATAGCCCACTCCAGTGGTGGTGTTTTGTTTTGTTTTTTTCAGAGGAGGATCTAACAAATTCCAAAAAATAAAAGAGCTGAGAAGCATAAGATATATACCTGTGATAGCTTGTGAAACTGCTTGCTGTTTATGGTTGGCCACTGTGAATGGCAGGTTGCTGAGCTACGTGGACTGCTGGTGTGGTCCACTTCTTCTGAAGTGTGCATACTTCACAAAGTGCTTCTGTCAAAGACAAGGCCTAGTGTTTAGTGGCTGGAGAAAGTTTCCCACGCATACTGTACAGTTTCAGATGCTATCACTGGTGTTTCCAGCTCTGAAAATAGCTTCTCTCTCTGACCAGCAGGAGATTAGTCTTTCTGGATGCAAGGCTGATCCAGATGGACCATTTTAGAATAGTTACAAAATAGTTGCTTGGCATACACTTTTGTCTGAGAATCTGCAGAGGGCTAGAGAACAGAATGCCACAATACAGAATATGTCAGATAGTCCTTTCCCACCCACTGCTATCAAATACAAAAGGTTTACTGCCTTAAAAATATAATAGCAAATCAAGTGTAACTTTTCTTTTTCAAGAAGAAAAGAAATGCTGTACTGCAGCATTCAAATCATGGCACTAGCGATGGAGTGGGGACTTTCAAAAGGAGCAAAGAAGTGAGACAGGTAGGGAGTAAAAACAAAAAAGGCAGTCAATTCTCATCAAAATTGATACCTCCTGGAGAGATGATAGATACAATAGATGGATAGATGGATGCATTAGGGTGCATCCTAGGGTGCATTAACAGAGGAACAGAATCAAAATCTCATGAAGTATTAATACCAATTTATAATGCCTTGGTAAGACCACACTTGAAATGCTGCATCCAGTTTTGGTTGCTACAATGTATAAAGGATGTTGAGACTTTAGAAAGGGTGCAGAGAAGAGCAACAAAGATGAATAGGGGACTGGGGGTGAAAAACATATAAAGAACAGTTGATGGAAATGGGTATATCTAGTTTAATGAAAAGAACGACCAGGATAGCAGTGTTCCGATATCTAAGGCTTTGCCACAAAGAAGAGAGAGTTAGTCAAATTATTCTCCAAGCACCTGAAGGCAGGACAAGAAGTAGTGGGTGGAAACTAATCAAGGGGAGAAGCAACCTAGAACTAAGAATTTTCCTGGCAGTTAGAACAATTAATTAGTGCAACAAGGTGGCTCCAGAACTTGTGAATACTCCATCACTGGAAGTTTTTAAGAAGAGATTGGACAACCGTTTGTCTGAAATGAGTTTCCTGCTTTAGTAGGAGGTTGAACTAGAAGACCCCCCCAAGGTCCCTTCCAACTCTGTTATTCTGTATTATTTATGGATGGATGGATGATAGATTAGATTAGATTAGATTAGATTAGATTAGATTAGATTAGATTAGATTAGATTAGATTAGATTGAAAGGATAGGATAGGATAGGATAGGATAGGATAGATAGATAGGGAGACAGAGAGACAGAGAGAGACAGAGAGAGCAAGCTGGAGGTGGAGGTAGAAGTGGGAGTGGAGAGCAATACAAATACAAAGTCACGTATTCTAAAGTCATGAAAAACATTAAGAAGTGTAAAAGTTAATATACACACACACACACTGCAACAGCAACAGAGGGGTTAGACCAGGGTTGTCATGCACAGGCCACGTCCACCCAGCTCCATGAAGGGGGAAAACATTCCAATATGTTACATGATGGCAACATGTCGCTGCAAGTTTTACACCCAACGAATAGACAGTTTGTTAATGAACAGACATATCCTATCACAACTGTCACTATCAACCATCAGAAGAATATTGTTGTACTCAACAATTATATCAATGCCTTTAAACAAAAGTAAAGTAATAGTCCTTTTACCATTCTACAAGCCTTACCTATAGATGTCCCTCTGCATATTTGGACAAAATTAAGGAAAGCTGGAGAAGATGGCTTCCTATGACTCTTACATCTGACCTTTTTTATTATTATTATTATTCCCTAGCATGCATAAAAACATTTCACAGAGAAGTGGTCGAATGCTGAAAGAAAGCAACTTGTCATGGTTCAAGGTGAAATTCAAATAAGTGACCATCCAACGTGGCACAGAAAGGGAGGACTTTCTACAGAGGAATGGGGAAAAATCAAGATGGTAGCCACAACTGTACAATGAAAACTCTAGTGCCCTTTTACACAAAACTCATCTTAAAAAGGTGGACCATTGATCACCATCATGACTGCAGACACCTCTGATTCAGAACCTCAACCATTACTCTACAGAGTTTGACCCTTTATTGGCCTCAGGAATGTGATACTGTTGAGGAAAACCCCAATAATAAATTAAATAGCTAGAGGAACATCAGCACCATTGTTATTTCCAGATACTTACAGATGCCTAAATAAGAATGTGGAACAAAGGCATGCTAAACAACTCAGTAAAATAACCTTGAGATACTTCTACAGTATATGCTTGACATGATAACATTGTCATGTGAAGCTTTAGTTTCCATGAAAATTTTAACTTGGGCCTTGCTTTTTGCATCGCTGTAAATTCAGTAAATTCCAATTAACTACTAATCACTGTAACATTTATTGAAACAATGATAGATACATGCTAGATTGTGGGTGTTTTTTGAGTATGTTTGGTATTTATATATATATTTTTAAAAAATGTGTTTTACTAGGAGAATTACAGTATATTCATGTCATTAGAATGTGTCCCAGGTGTCTGGCATACTTGATGCTTTGTGACTGTGTTAAACAAGCTAAAAAAGAGGAAAAATGAAATATTTGCCAGCAGGAAAGGATTAATAGCTGGGTTTAATAAAAAGTACAGATAATGTACAGTTTATATCAGCTCTGTGATGTGATATGATATAGTCTCTTTCATTTTAGGCATATATTGTGAATTTGTCTTCTTATCCCACCCCATAACATTTTGGTATTTGTTAATATCTCACAAGTTTTAAGTTTCTTTTTTAATATCTATATGCCTAAAATGAAAGAGACTATATCAAATTTGTGAGATATTAGCAAATGGCAAACATTATGGGGAAGGATAAGAAGACAAATTCACCCTGTGCCTGTGTCTTATATTCAAATAGAATCTTCTGATATAGCAATGACATGTATATAGTCCTTTAAAATAGTCTTCTACAACATGCACATTTTTTTCTGTTTTGAAATACTTAAAAAACTGTTCCCTCAAAGCAGATTCTGAGCAACATACAATTCATTGTAACTCAGGTTAAAATGAACAATAAAACAGTGAAAGTCAACAATCCATAGAAAAAAAATACAAAAACCAGAGATACAATTTTAGTTATATTTTTCCTTAAGTATAAGAATTAATACATTCTTACACTTACTACATTAATATAAGAGCTGTGGTGGCACAATAGTTAAAATACAGTATTTCAGGCTAACTCTGCCCTCAGCCAGGAGTTCAACTCTGACCTTGATGCAGGATTCCATCCTTTTACAGTCAGGAAAATGAAGACCCAGATTCTTGGAGGCAATATGTTAATGTTGTAAATTGCTCAGAGAGTGCTGTAAAGCACTATAGAATGGTAGGTAAATCTAATTGCTATTGCTACATATCTTCACCATATTATTGTATACAACTTCCCCTAACATCTACACATTTATATTTAATGTGTAAACTCAGAGCAGCACTATAAAACTGAAACAAGGGCAGAATCTAAACATTAACTACATAGTTTTCCAACCCACATAGTCATCTGGGATTATATTCTCAATGGCAATTTGTGTATATGAATTTCTATAGCAGATTCTCTTTACCTGGGAGTGAAAAAATATTCCTAAAAGCAGCTAATCAAACTAACTTGATCAACAGAATAGAATGTGAAAATGATCAGGACTTTAATGTGTTTTTTTCTATCTGATAGTCAATCATGAGTCAAAGAAAACATGGTGGTGATACATGATCATCAACTTCCTGGAAGAAGAATTCTTGGAGACATTTGGGAATGGCAAACTGCATCATAAAAATGTGGATCAGTTGAATTTCCATCTTCAGGGACAATTTAGCTACTTGTTGCAAATTGAATCAGAAATCTTGTCGCATCTTAAAGAATGACACACTACCAGTAGAAGTCATTAGTGGAATTATTAGAAGCACACAGAAAGCATACAGGTGGTCCTTGAAGTCATTTCTATCACTAAGTGATGTGATCATAAAGCAAGATGATGTATGACATCATTGCACAGCAATCCTGATAGTCCCTGTAACCATTGTTAAGTGAGGATTGTAGGTCATTAAGCACGAATCTCCTTGTGACATCTGACAGGTTTCCAACAAGCAAAGTCAGTACGGAAGCTGGCAGGGAGTTGCAAATCCTAGCCAGCTTGCAAGTAGCCAGAAGGCAAATAAGTGACTGCAGCAGTAATTGTTGGCAGGTGCCGGACAATATGCAGGTGGCTGCTATGGTGCTACATGAGGATGATCAGGTGTGCAGGTATGGAGTATAAGATTCCTGGGATCTCGTACTCCATTGATGGGCTCCTCAGGAGAAAAAAGTGGCAGAAGTGGAAGTGACATACAGGAGTGATTGCAACCATCATAAGTGAGCCAAGCATCCAGATTATGGTAATGTGACTGTGCAGATGCTAAAATGGCTGAAACTTCAAGGACTGGTACTTTGTAAGTACTTTTCATTCAACACCATCATAACTTCAAATGGTTGTTAAATGAATGGTAAAATACAGTGAATGGTAAGTGGTATAAATACATACTTTCAAACCCAGGTCAAATCATCACATTTCTGGTGTTCTGTTGACCTCTTTCAGATTGGCCACCATTTAATAAAAATAGAACATTTTGTCTGTTCCTGGTTTCAACTGAAAGAAAACGTTCAAGTATCCCAGACTGAGGAATACAAAAGAAATGTGCCAATGTTGGCTTGTGCTATCTTTCTTTTTCCTCTTCTACAATTTTTTTTTCAGCATTTCCCCTTCCCTTCCGCTTTTGCCTATTCCTAGTTGCCATTACTACTGGTGATGTCATTATAAGCTTTCACCAAGAAAAATCCTTATTCCTTATTCCCTATTGAATCCAGAACAAACAAACCCATTTTGTTCCATATAAGATAAACAGGGACAACTAGAAAAACAGTTCTTTCATCCAGGGAATGTTCTTCACATCCCTATTAATTATCAATTTCTCACTCTCAGAGACACAGACAGAAACTTCTAAGGATCAAATACATTAGAATTCACAGAAAGAATTTAGGATGGAGGTGTGATGTCAATGCATAATTACCTTCTGGGATTTAACCTGCGTATTTAATTCCTTACTTTTTTTGCCAGCGGGGAAGCATTTCATTTCATTTTGTCAGCATTTCATATCTCTCTTGGACTCAAAGATATTACATCCAAAAATCTCAAATATAGCAAAAGTATGTTATAGATATGGGCGTTTGTGTGTATATTTCCTCACCATTAGGTACAAGGCACAAGAAATTATCAAATGGAGTAGAGAAAAGTCTCCCTTCTTCTAAATAACGTTGAATGCTAAAATGTGGCCAAGATGGTATGGGAATCAGGAAAGCACTTTAGGGAAAATATCAACTTTTGATATTCAGTTAAGAATGAAGTAAAAGCTTATGGTAGAAAAGGAACATTCAAAGGGTTCTAGATGCAGGGCAAACTGATACATAATGCAGCTTCATTGTTTACACTAATTGGAACCTACTCCAATAATGAATAAATAATTCATTTAATGACTATTTGAAAGTACAATGGCACTGAAAAAAGTAACTTACAACCAGTCCTTCTATGTTCACGTTCATGCACATGTATATGTATACTATAGGTGGTTCCTGGCTTGATAGTAGTAACTGTGAGGTGGACTCCTAGTCAATAATCATTTAAATATGACCCAACAGTGGGCTGCAGTCAAAGCATCATGCTATAAAAATGATATTGAGACTCTAGAACAGGGGTGTCAAACTGGCAGCCTGCAGGCCGGATGCATCACCTGTAGGCCATGCCCAGCCCAGCTCTGTGAATGGGAAAAACATTGCAAAATATCACATGACAGCAATGTGACATGGCAAGTTTGACACCCTGTGCTCTAGAAGGAGTACAGAGAACAGCGACAGTGATGATTAGGGGGCTGGAGGCTAAAACATATGAACTACAGTTATAAGAATTGGGAATGTCTAGTTTAATGACAAGAAGAACCTATGCGTTCCAATATCTAAGGGACTGCCTTAGTTGGGCACAACTTATTACCTAACCACCTTGTTTGTCAATGTAAATTCTGGTCCCAACTATGGTTGTAAGTTCAGGATTATCCGTAGTCCACCGCCAGTTAGCACACTTGTATTATTTTGGGCAAAAAGCTCTGACATAATCTTACTAAAGGACCTGCTTGCCTTCCACTTGCCTTTGTTTTTAACAAACATACCCAGTGTGTTGGTCACTGTGACCGCATAATCAATATCCCACCCCCTTTTATGTCTATTGTAAAGTATCCCCCTCTATAGGTATGCCTGCTTTCTAAGGAACTTGGTAAGCCAAAGGAATAATATAACTGATACCCACTTGAGGAATCAGCCTAATATTATATATAACATATGCTTCTTCTTTTTAAACTGTACATTAATATCATATGGCTGAGAGATAACATAAAGGAATCAATGCACTACATCAAGCACCTGTGCCCCATAGAAAAGGGATTTTGTTGCCAGAGCTTGGAAGAACAAAACACAGCCTTACTTTTACTCTGTCAAGAATTAGCAGTGGGAGAAACAGAGGAGAAATAAGTCAGCCATACTATATTAAAACATCTTCTCTATGAGACATTAATGTAGCTTTCTCAGCTTATTTCCAAGATTTAAAGGAAGAGTCTTCTTCCAATTCCATGTGTTCTCCCACAAGCCATTTCTAAGCTGTATCTGCATTCATCTACAGGGTATTCTTTCAATTATTTCTTCTTTTTTTTCTCCACACAGAGTTTTTATTTAGATTTTTTTGAATTACTCTCTTTAAGATATTGCTGAGTATATTCATTTTAAATGCATCCCTTAATACATTTCTTGTTGAAAATAAATCATTACTTTTGGAGAAGTCAACAGGTATGTCCTCAGCTGTTCATGCTAGCAGCCCTGCACATAATTAGTTTGTATTAAAAATGACAAGATTATGGTATCCAAAACAATCCCACAGTAACAACTTTGATAACATAGCTAGCTCTGGGTATTAAGCATCAATCTGAAAAGGCAAAGGTATCTAAACATTCATGAATGAAAATGAGAAGTCTAACATGGGGCACAATGGCTCAACTGTTAAAGATGCTGAGCTTGTCAGCTAGAAAGCTGACAACTCAGGTTTGAGATGGGGTGAGCAGCTCCCATTATTTGCCCCAGCTCCTGCCTACCTAGCATTTTGAAAGTAGATAAATAGGCACCACTTTGGTGGGAAGGTAAGAGAGTTCTGTACACTTTGGCATATAGTCATGCTGGGTACATGACCACAGAAATGTCTTCAGACAACACTGGCTTCCTTGGCTAAGGGGGCAAAGATGAACACCATCCCCTAGAGTCAGACATGACCAGACAATGGAAACCCTTACCTTTACCGAAAGTAATATGGATTGAGAATAATGAAATTGAGCAGAATGCATTTCTATCATGAACAAACACCAGATGTAATTAAATGCTTCTACCAAGAATTGCCTATGATACAACCTCTACTTTCAATCCAGATTCCATTTTTTAAGAAGTGTAACCTCAAAGTAAAAAGAAAAAGAAAAAGAAAAGAAAATCCACATGTTTTGATTAAAAATGTTGAGAACAAAGAACGTCATGAAGTGAGGTTGTTTTATGGGCAATTATTTAACCTATTCATTTTTGGAAACCTTGCTTCCCTGAAAATAATCATTCTCAAGATATCTTTGAAACTTTCTAACAAAAATTCTATCTAGACTCTTAGTAGCTCTTCAGGGCACTTCGTAGTATTAGATAGGAAACTACTGTAGGACAGAAACACTTGCAGATTCTAGTGTTATTTCCCAAATGATAAGCAAGTATGTTATTTCCTTCTACCTATTTTTTTTTTTTATAGAACCAGTAAGAACAATAAAAAGAAAATCAGCAAAGGAGCAAGCAGTAAGGAACTGTATGCCCACTGTATAAATCCCTCTTTGACATTTTACTCTCCCTCCCTCCCTCTTCCCCCACCTATTTATCTATTTCTACAAGCAGAGCCATGCAGGCCACAGGACCACAGAAATTATCTTTGGACAACACTGGTGCCCTTGGCCAAGAAACGAAGATGAACACTGTGCCCTAGAGTCAGACGCCACTGAAAGGGAAACTTTTACCTTTTTACCAGCAGAGTCATTTTTCACTATTTGAGCTAATGGGTTCTCCTTTAACCCAGTGTTTACTTGTACGTGGGATGAATTTTTCACCCACACCACCTTTTTTCCATGTTCAAATTAAGCTTTTCTAAACATCTGCAAAGTAGTTGAGACAGGATAAAGAAACTTTTAAAATGCCAAGACCCCAAATAATCTTTGTACTTCTACTTTTATGGTAAAATATGGTTGCATTGATTCTTTTTACTCTTAGAACTGGGAAACATGCACCCACAATTGTCGCAGTTGCTGAATCAGATGACTGAAGAGTATTATTTCTCAGCTTGGTGCCTTCCAAATATGATGGACTACAATTCCTTTAACCTTCATCAAATATCATAAAAGTGATCCCATAATTAAATTTCAGTATGCATCAATATTTAAAGCATTCAAAGCACAGTAGAACTTTGTGAATGTTGATGGGAAACCAAATGCAATCAGGTCTGTCAGTTTTAGCTTGGCAACCAGAATTTGAGAGTGAAGAATTATTCATCTTTGTATGTGAACACAATGCAACAATAATATCAAGGTATTGAGTGAGACCATAGGTCTCTCTGATCCAGGTTTCTGCTTCCATTATAGCAAATGAAAAATTGCTAGAGGCTCACAAGCAGGGCACTTGAGTGTGAAAGTGCCTTCTTGCTTGTGTTACTGTTTTGTTCAGTCTCTTATTCTAACAGGAAATAAAAGTCCAGGGCTTCACTCTTCATTCAAATATGCTTCTTTCAAGTTCTCCCTTCCTTGTTGTTGTCATTTTAGATGATGACTTCACATATGCTTAGCACAATAGATGTATTTACAATGAGTCTTTGCTTATGATTACTAGCTAGAGGGATTCTAAAGCCCAGACTGTGGAAACCATTCAGTTTGCAAAAAGCAGGGATGAATCAACTAGTTTATTTATTCCTTAGCTGTTTGGCATCTAATTTGAATATTCTCAGACAATATTTGTAGACCAAAACTCATTACTGTTTACCAGGTTTCTTCTATCTCTTGTTTCACCAATAGGCTTTATGTTCTTGGACTTTCTGCTTGCTTGAGGTACGAGGTAACTCCACATTGTCTTTGTCTTTTACAGCTGCATGGAACAAACATCACCCTTTTCAAAATCATAGAATGATATCATTATAGAATACTGTAATTATTATGGACTAAAACTTATTCCACAGATAAGGTAGCAATAGCAAGAGCAAATATTTCAGGAAAAAGGGGGAGAGAGAGAGATCATAGCAGCTGCTGCACATGGAACTGCCTTTGAAGATGACCTTGAAGCTACAGCTAGGACAGAACATAGTAGTTAGAAAGTAACCTGCTACTGTAGAATGCAGGTAGTCCTCATCTTACAACAATTCATTCACAACTGTTCAAAGTTATAATACCACTGAAAAAAGTGACTTATGACCACTTTTCACACTTAGAACTGTTGCAGCATCCCCATGGTCACATGATCAAAATTTGGACACTTGGCAACTGGTTCATATTTATGATGGTTGCAGTGTCCTGGGAGTCATGTGATCACCCTTGGAGATCTTCTGACAAGCAGAGTCAATGGGGAAGCCAGATTCACTGAACAACCATGTTACTAACTTAACAACTGCAGAGATTCACTTAACAACCCTTTCACTTAGCAATGGAAATTTTGGGCTTGATTAGGCTCATAAGTCAAGAACTACCTGTAGCACCAGTCTGGCAGTCACTTCACTGGTTTGTAGTTTACATCTGTAATTCAAAGTGATGACTATTAATGTAAACCTTATGCAATCCCAAGTGATAACCAGGTATTCTTGTACTCAGTGGGATTCTGCCCATCCTACATAAGGCACCTGGGGAAGGCTTGCTAATGGTTTCATCCACTCAAAAGAAAAGAAGGCTGTAACAGGAGGCAAAGTATCTTTATGGTTGCTACATTCTGTTGAGTAAACTGTCTCTGAGGTCCGCTTGGCTTCCACAGTTGAGAGTTTTAGATAATACTGACAGCCTTTTTTTTAAAAGTGAGCATTTGGTACCTAGCAAAGAAGATTGGTAGCAGTCAGCATGTTATTTTTAATTACTATTTTTAAGCTTTCAGATGATTTTTTGATGAAATTAATTGCTTGTGTTAATGTCAAGTACATTGTCCTGAATGTAGCCAGAGGATGGTATAAACGTGTTGGAAGATAGAAACAAAAATAAATATTTTGCTTGCCTTTGAATCTTTCATAGGAACTTTAAACTGAGTATTAGGAGTTATGCACTCAGTGTTACAAACATTTGCCCATTATTTTTCTTATGCCTTTAAGCAGCTTAAAAGCCTTACCTTGATTAAAACAAATTAAGAGTTGAAAGGCTAAATAAAGTTACAACATTCCCATTTCCTTTAGGCATACCATTTTGGCCTATTAACAATCAGTATAATCTCCAGACAACAGTATGAATCAACTGGCTATGTTTTTTAAAGCCATGATGGCCAATAGGGGAGCCAATCTAAGAAATAAAATGCAGATGCATTAAACTAACTGAATTATTCACTTATTCCAAAGTTAGACTGGTAATATCCATTCCGTGAATAAAGCAATCATTTTGAGGAGAGGTCACTCTCAGGCTTGAGTAGCATCAGGTGTGCAATTTAGGTTTTAGAAGAGGGAAGGCACCTTGCTTGAAAATTACAGCCACAAGTAGAAATGACAGTTAATCACACTACTTCATTACCCAGGGTTGTTTCACATGCCCTGGAAGCATCATTTCCTGCAGCACTCATTTTAGAACCCAACACTCAAACTAAAGCAAAATTCAAATTTATTTTCACCTTATGTTTTGAGTCACACATTTTTTTTGCAAGGGTAAGTTGTCTGGCCTATCCATTGGCCAAATTCCAATTTTATTTATTGGAACAACTAGCTGTGACTAAAAAAAAGGAAAAAAAGAAAGATGTACAAGGACTACTCTTTTGTTCTTCAAAATGATTTCTCTCTTCTAAATTTCTTGCAATTCACTCCTTTGTATGTTTTGTTAGCTTTTAAACCCAATGACCAAACTTCCCTCTGCCTCTTTTTCTCTTATTGATGCATATTGTCTTGGACTTTAGAAGAAGGAAGGAAGAAAACATGGTGGGATACCCAGATGACAACAATTTCATTCAGGATTATACCCTAGATATATAGAACGAGGGAAGGAGCTAGAAGAACTACGGATTTGCAGATCAAACTCTTCCCATTTTGCTTTCTAGCCAACTTTCAACAGAACTTTTTTTTTCACAATTAGTAAGTTTCAGGGATGGATGAGTTGGGGTTAGATACTGAATTTTAGGTTTGAGTTTGGATCACTGTCTCTAAGCTGTAGTCCTTCGCTTCACAACCATTCATTTAGTGAATGTTCAAAGTTACAACAATGCTGAAAAAATGTATCACTGCCTCACACTTACAACTGACACAGTATACTCATGGTCACATGATAAAAATTTGGGCATTTAGCAATCAGCATGTGTTCACAATGGTTATGACTTTCCAGGGTCATATGACTGCCATTTACAACTTTCAAGCTGGCTTCTGACCCCCAAGTCAATGGGAGAAGCTGGATTTGCTTAATGACTGCAATCTGCTTAATCATCATAATGATTTACTTGATGACCATAGCATAAAAGGTAATATACAGGGGCCCAACTCTCTTACAACTGCCTGGCTTAACTACAAAAGTTCCAGTCCCAATTATGATCATAAGTCAATGAACACCTGTACTTCTTTCTTAAAGAAAGTAAATAATTATACCTTTAGTATGTTCAGCTCCACTAGGTAGCCAATGCTTGAAAATCACAGAAAGATGCCCAAAACTACCTAGTGGATTTCAAGGGCTAAGGATGCTCTTGAGCTTACATGTCTCCAGTGCTAGTCCTACATATAAGCATAAAAGAGCTGCTTGAGCATGGTCTGCAGTATTGTCTGGGATGCGACCCACCCTCTTCATAATCAGTTTCCTTGTTACTTTACAGGAGTAGACTTTCTGGTATCCGAAGCAGAATATGCATATAGTAGCAACTTTGTGAACTGTCAAGTTTCCTCTTTCCACTACATATTCAAAATGGACAGTGACACATACACATACGTGCGCACACACATATATATCTTACAATAAAGGTTATCTTAGCTTATCTTATTTATGTTAACCACTACATCATCCTAGCTCTGCATGAACTCCAGACAAATTGGGGCAACGCTACTATAGGTACTACAGGGGTGAGTAACCTTGGCATGTGAAATCACATAATATAGTATATGCTTGGGAAGAGCCTTAGTCGGTTTGCAAATTTCTACTTTGGTCTTGCTGAAGGAATAATGCTCTGGAACAAAGAGGTGTTCAACTACAGCTAAATCATCCTAGAAAGCAGGAAGCTTTCTCCCTACTTAATAATAAGTAATCCAACAATGAAAAGAATATTAGAATGGACCTAGCACTAAAAGTACAGAAACAATTCAAGATATAGAAATGAAACTAATCAAACTACCCAACACATTCTCTTTTTTTCTAAAGACCGTTCCCATAGATTTTTCGGGACTCCTTTTAAAATTTGCACTAATATTCCTCTCTTATTATTCTTAAAGCTTCATAAATAAACTTCAGTGTTAGGAATATGCCCCATCCACCACACTGACTTTCTGCCTAAAGCTTCTGTTCATTTCAAAAAAGCAAGAGATGAAAACAAACAAAGATCTGTGCAATTTAAACCTTGGAAGATGTAATGGTATGTGGAAGAGAACTTGGGGGTCAGGGAAAAGAAATGAGCCAAGGGAACAGTGAGATAAAAGGCAGGAGACCCTACAGCAGGAAGGTGGACAGGACAAGAGGCCCAGAAGAGACCCTCCCTAGTTTCTTGGACTGTAAAGGGAATGGGCCAAGAGGTACTTTCAGATTTGCAAGATACCGTTCATGAAGTTTTACAATAAAGTAAAATCAACTCTTCTGGTTGTGGTTCCTGTCTTGTCTACTTCATTAGAGTGACATAGGTAAAGAAAGGTAAAGGGTTCCCCTCGCACATATGTGCTAGTCATTCCCAACTCTACGGGGCGGTGATCATCTCCGTTTCCAAGCCAAAGAGCCAGCACTGTCCAAAGACATCTCTGTGGTCATGTGGTCGGCATGACTAAACGCTGAAGGCACACGGAATGCTATTACCTTCCCACCAAAGGTGGTCCCTATTTTTCTACTTGCATT
>JANHFR010001637.1:130642-140729 GCA_032468015.1 Mimophis mahfalensis | reverse complement strand
ATTCTATTCTATTCTATTCTATTCTATTCTATTCTATTCTATTCTATTCTATTCCATTCCATTCCATTCCATTCCATCCATCCCATTTTACTCTACCCTACCCCTACCCCTACCCCTACTTCTATTCTATTTTTAGGGAATTTACAACACAGAAGATTGTAAAATCTTTTTGTATGACATTATTATAAGAAAAAGCTCTATTGCATTGATTCCTATCCTTCCCAGGAGCTGAATGATTAAAAACCTGTCTTCTGTTTTGTGTATTGCAAAAACAGTAGGCCTGACCCTTATATGCAATAACTGCATTTATGCCACAGGTCTTCAGTTACACTCTCCAAATGTATGAGTATTTAGTAAAAGAGATAGCAATAGTGGTCATATTCAGATTAATGGAGAGTCTGCAGAAGGCCATAATGGACTGAGATCCTATGTAATATCCTGTAGGATGATGCAAGTGTTGCCTTTTGTAAGATAACTTTTGCAAAGTATCAGTGAAATGTTTTCAATAAGTCACTTAAACATTCAGAATAGCTACCTATAGAAAAGTGTAGATTTTGCTTCTTTGAGTCTTTGAGAGTATAATTATGCACCTTGCATACAGTAGTAATTTCCAGGAGACATTCTAAACCAGAGCATTTAAATTTAGAGTTAGATTTTTGGCTTCATTTGGAAATCTTAAGTGCCTCTTTTTCTTTAAAGCAATAGCTATATAATCTTACTTTGCTAAATTCTGTTATAATATCCCAGTATTCTCTTGTGATAGCATTTTTCTTTTAAGTGCTACTGCTATTATTATTCAATTTTAATATCGGGTCAAATGCAAAGGACATTTTAGTCTTCAGAATTAGATCTTTAAGTCTTTAAAATCTAAGTAACACCCTAGAGCAGGGTTGTCAAACTTGTGTTGTCACAATGGCATAATGTGATGTATCAGGACTTTTTCCCCCTTTGCTAAACTGGACGTGGGTGTGGCCAGGTCATGACGCATCTGGACCGTGGTCCACAAGTTTGATAGCCCTGCCCTAGCACTGCAAGATGGAGAAAACATAGGAATGGTTCAAAACTATCAACTTTCAATAAAATTAATCCAGCTTTTATGCTGTATTTTAATAATTTTTTAACTTACATTTCCTTAAGTATAAAGGCTCCAAAGTAACTATCAAATTCATTTAAATCTTTACGCTGCTTGGAGTTAGCGATTTTATAGTGGTAAGACTATGTTTTCTGTCTATCACAAGATTTCATACAAATGTGTTTTGTCCATATATTATAGTTTCTTGCTGGTTAGAATCAAATGACTTAATGCACTTCTACATCACTGCTGTATCCATTGCTCAATCCCCCCAAAGTGGCTTGAAGAAAATTTGTGGGTGACTTTATTCCATTAAATTCAAATGCTGGACATGTATGTATGAATGATTATTTTTCTCTCCGCTGCCTATTTTGATGGTATTCAAATAATCTCCCAGCCCTAATCTCAGTTTATTTCATGTATGTGTTTGGTGATTTTCTCCCCCACAGACTTCATGGTTGCTTTTTAGTGTGGGAGGGGGAGCTGCACTTTTCCCTCATTTACAATAATTATTTTCTTGGGGAAGATGCTACAGAGATTGGGCATTTTCAAGGTCTGAGAGGAAGCTTAGTTGGATTCGGGAATGGAAAATACAGAATAATGTAAAAGTCTTCACTGACAGAAAACTAACAGCACACAAGCTCCCTCAAACCTCAATGTGAGTTCAGATGTACTTGCTGAGGGAGAAATAAGTCAGTTTAGCTAACCAACACTAATAATCATATTTATTTATTTATTTATTCATATTTATATGCTGCCCTTCTCCGAAGACTCAGGGTGGCTTACAGTACACTTATAGCAATCGCCTTCATCCTTTGTATAGATCTGCTTCTTAGGGCTTTTGGCACCCCCTAAGCCAGTGGTTCTCAACCTTCCTAATGCCGCAACCCTTTAATACAGTACCTCCTGTTGTGATGATCCCCAACCATAAAATTATTTTCACATACACCTGTATTCGTATTGAAATATGTGTTTCCGATGGTCTTAGGTGACCCCTGGGAAAGGGTCGTTCGACCCCCCAAAGGGGTCCTGACCCACAGGTTGAGAACCACTGCCGTAAGTGGTGTTTTACAAAGTCAGCTTATTGACTTACAAAGTCAATTTATTGTCCCCAACAGTCTGAGTCCTCAGTATACCTACCTCGGAAGGACGGAAGGACGGAAGGCTGAGTCAACCACAATATTTGTGCTAGGCTTCTGTGGATTCAATACAAAAACCCCATATGGAAGACCTTAGATCAGGATTCCCTTGTGTGACCAGCAGGCCAGTGCGCGTATGTGTGCAACTTGACTTTCACAGGCTGGTTCTCCCCTTCCCTTCCCCAGCCCGCCAAGCCGTAAATATTGGACACCACTGCTTCAGATCATTTGTTCACACAATATTTTCAACTAGAATCTCAGTTCACCAATTTTCATTTCTCTACAACTCTGAATTAAACTGTATTAAAGGGTCGCGGCATTAGGAAGGTTGAGAACCACTGGCTTAGGGTGTGCAAAAAGCCCTAAATCCTAAATTAAGTAGCATTCAGACTACTTAACCCTTTCCCCCCACTTACACTACTTCCACCATGTTGGCTTCATAGTTACTCTGTTAGTCAGTGGTGGGATTCAAATGTTTTTACTACTGGTTTTGTGGGCGTGGCTATGCTGTCGGCCAATCAGAGGTGGTATTTGCCAGTTGTCTGAATTATTGCTACCAGTTCTCTGGAACCTGTCGGAACTGGCTGAATATCACCTCTGCTATTAGTCCAAAATCTCTCTCCTAACTGACACCAATTCTAGCATTTTAGTTGTGCCTTCCTTAGTTAAGCATTTTAGGTGGATCTTCTTTATTTCAGCCACTAATTTCTAGACACAATGACAATATTTCCTTGCTGGCACACATGTACTCTACGTAGTTTTATATCTACCTCAAAACTGGGGGAAAAAAAGTGTTACTGTACTGTAAAAATGCAACATATATTAATTATGACATAAACCTTAATGTGACGTTGAGCCTACTTACTTACTTGAATCAATCGGAATCATAGCTCTTGTGGCAAACTTGCATTTTGTGTGCAAAAAGTCTCATGTTTAACACCTGGCATCTCGAGATAATGGGGGGAAATTCCAGGAATGGTAAAAAGTTTCACACACAAATGGATTTAAGAGAGAGGCCTATTTTCCAAAGCACTAGAAGGCAAGACAAGACACAATGGACAGAAACTAAGCAAGGAGTGAAGCAACCGAGAACTAAGAAGAAATTTCCTGGCAATTAACCAGTGGAAAGCCTCCTAGTTCAGGAGGCCCCATTCCCGGAGGCTTTAAAAAGAGATTGGGCAGCCATTTGTCTGAAATAGTATAAGGTCTCCTGCTTGGGCAAGGGGTTGGACTAGAAGACCTCCAAGGTCCCTTCCAACTCTGTTATTCTGATTCTGTTAAGTTTCTTTTCAGTGTTGATAATGTATTTTTAACTTGATTACAAATATTAATAATAATTAATTAATAATATCGCTAATAATATTCTATAGTACAAGCAAGATGCTGAAGCTACTATGAAACAAATTATTTTCAGATGTATCTGAACTTTAAGGAACTTGGAGCTATATTTATTTATTTTATTTATTTATTAATCGAATTTATATGCCGCCCTTCTCCCGTAGGACTCGGGGCGGCTTGCAGGATATTAAAAAACATGTTACAAATACTAAAAATAAGTTAAAACCCAAAATTTGATTACAAAATTATATCTCCTAGATACACAGTATACACCGCAAAATTATTTCTCTTGCAGAAAGAATAATATTCTTAAAAGTGGGTATGTTTTAACTTTCTGTTAAACCTTAAATTAAAACCGTAAGTGTAGATTGCTGGGAAATATAAGAAAGACTGTAATAAAGAAGATATTTGGAAATATGAAACATTCCAGATTGTTGAACTATTGAAACATTCATAATATTTATTTGTGCTACTAAACAACTTGATGAATTTTCTACAACCCCTATAATTTTAAAAAATGCTATTATTTTGGCACAGGTTGATAATAGTATTATACTGTACATTGTGAACCACTAATATGTAATTAAATTCTAACCATAAAAATAACAGCTACCTTTGTTTGGTTAAATTTTGACATGGAAAATGACTTAATTTATTTAATAACATAAAACAAGGCTGACCATTATGGAAATATTAAAGAGTTGTAAAGGATGAAGATAATATAACACACACTCATTGCAGAATAACAGTAACTAACAGTAACTAATTGCTTTTATGAAATCAAAACTATGCTATGTTATCAGATAGGTTCCAGAGAACTTGTAGCGATAATTTGGACTAGTTCGGAGAATCGGCAAAAACCACCTCTGACTGACCAACATTGGCAAATACCACCTCTGATTGGCTGACAGCATAGTCATGCCCACTAAGCCACACCCACAGAACCGGTAGTAAAAAAAATTGAATCCCACCACTGTACGTTATGTATTACTAATACCACCAGAAATAGGAAACAAGATCAAAAACATTTTGACATACAACAAAGTTATTTAATCTTGTTCTCTTTTGCAGCTGTAAACATATATGAAGGCTTGATGAGCTGCGATGTTCTGGATTTTTAAGCAGGAAGAATAGTATATAATGTACTCATTTTTCTTCTCTGTTTCTAAGTCATCTTCTATATTCTCTGTTCCTGAATATTGTCTTGTCCTGCTAAAATATATATGATGTATTAATGATGGTAGAGAGTGTTCTTATCTCATGCCTGAGTGGGCTTTCCACCTTATTGAAGAAACATCCCCAGGTGGCACAGTTTCACAAACATCTTATGTTCATGGAGGACTGAAAACTCTGTATATGTGGGGTGGACGTGATAGAAATGGTGCCCCAAATCTTTTCTGTACTGCTTTTTTCTAAAGGGGCATTTGGAAATGGTTTTTGACAAATCTGTTTATACCTGTAGATTATTATTATTTTTAATTGCAAGTCAGCAACCTAAATAAGTAAGACTTACCAATTTCTGTATTAATTCATCAGTAAACATTTTATCAAAAAAGGAACATACCATGTGTCCAAAAAACCAGGATGGTGGTATTATTGTTTCTATTGCTGAAGTGGCCACAAGGTGATACCTTTTGGCTCTTGCTTTATACCAAAAACAGAAAAGACTATCAACTAATAAATAGGTGAGTAAATAATAAAATCATACTCCAGAAAAACTGACAACATCTGCATCAAATAAACAAGGACATTTAAATATCTAGACTTCTATTTCAAAATTTAACATTCTGGTCCAAATTCTCTTCAGTGAAAGAATCTGTCCATCAGTAACTGATGTTATAGAAATATTGGTCATTAAATCACATGACAATTTCATGACCGAATGTTTGGAAACTGCTGGGCATGATGATATTTCATTGTATTTTATATTGATTTTATATACTTTTATATAATTTTCATCTCTTTTGTTTATATTTTGAATCAACTTAATAAATTTTGATACTACTTTGAAACCTAGTAAAGTTTATTGACCAAATAATACAGTGGTGAGATTCAATTTTTTTCAACTACTGATTCTGTGGGTGTGTCTTAGTGGGAGTGGCTATGCTGTTGGCCCATCAGAGGTGGTGTTTGCTGGTGTCAGCCAATCAGACATGGTATTTGCCGGTTTTCCAAATCAGTCAAAATTGCCACTACCGGTTCTTTGGAACCTGTTGGAACTGGCTGAATACTACCTCTGATGCTAACCTTTTAAAGTAGTCTTGTATTACTAGTTCTTGGTCTCCTGCTGGGTTGGAGAAATACAAGTTTGAATTTAATGAAAAAAATTCTGGTGTAAAAAATTCTTAGTATCAGATCACCCGATTCTTGATCAAAACAAACAATCCCAGGAATCATTTCATTTCAAACTGTTCCTTAGAAATCTTGCCTGATGCTACCACGGACATTTCATATATTGTTCATGAAAATGTTACACACACAGTGGCGTTAACTTTAATGGCATTACTTTATGTTATGCTGCATAAAAAGACTGCACAAGTTTATAAATAGCAAATCTATGCATATAAATAGCCCTTTGCTAAATAGTTTATATAGTGAATTAAGTAAGAGGCAGCAGCCTGCCATCTAAGTGGACACTAACATGGTTTTGTCTGCAAATCACCTCTTATGAAGTTTTGAAATAACAGGGAAAGATAATATTCAAGCAAGGCTTTCCAGGTGGAAGGAGATAATTAGATGTTTGGTGGACGAACTAATCAGTAGTTTCTAAACTTTCCATAGCTGTCTAACACAAACATCCAAGTTGTCTTCGTTCCAAGAATATACACAGTTGGGATTTCCAAAAAGTGACTGGTTTCAAAAGGATTGGTCACTGAATCAGGCAACTAACAGTCACACTCTAAAAAAGCAGTTATCAACAATCAGATGGACAGTAATATAATCCCAAATAGAAAGGAACACTTTCAAAAGAAACAACAGAGGATAAAATAATGATTTTGGAGGATTGTTCAGAACAGTGTAAATTATGTGTTAGAGAACATCCCCAGATCTCTGGGTTCCACTGCTATTATTTCTTCTGAGCATTTTTACTGGCATTTTAAATTCCTTACTTTCAGATATTTGTGGTTGTTGTCTGTTCAGTAAGAGCATGAATTAAGAAAAGTACAGCTAACTTTGAGGCACGCTTGATCAAGTACACCCTTATTTTTATCACCTCACCTTTATCATCACATATATCAAATACTGCTAATATCCCCCAAGAAAAAAAGCTTGAGTGCCTATCTTTTTTATGGAAGAAATGGTATCTTCCACTTTTTGTAATATGAAAAATCACCATAGGGTTTTGGATAATCTGTTTGGGGGCAAGGTATGTGAAGTATTTTTGGGGCTTCACTTAAGGGCTAGACTTTGGAATTGAAATTGTTTGAATCAACTCAGTGAACCATGTATCTTAGCAAATTGCTAAAGTGAATCTTTGATTAACATTTGACACTGTTTAATATTTGGGTTAAGGGACGTGGTGGCTCAGTGGCTAAGATGCTGAGCTTGTTGATCAGAAAGTTTGGCAGTTTGGCGGTTCGAATCCTGAGTGCTGCGTAATGGAGTGAGCTCCCGTTACTTGTCCCAGCTTCTGCCAACCTAGCAGTTCAAAAGCATGTAAAAATGCAAGTAGAAAAACAGGGACCACCTTTGGTGGGAAGGTAACAACGTTCCGTGCGCCTTCGGCATTCAGTCATGCTGGCCACATGACGACAAAGACGTCTTTGGACATTGCTGGCTCTTCAGTTTTGAAACAGAGATGAGAACCACCCTCTAAAGTCGGGAATGACTAGCATATATGTGCATGGGGAACATTTACCTTTACCTTATCATTTGGGTTAAGGTTCATATAAGTTTTTTGTTTTTTTTTATTCTCTCACAGTTAGAGAAGTTGCTTCAGCTGAAGACTTTATCCATAGGATAAAGAAGGTGATTGAGTCCTTGTGGCCAGTTGGAAAGGCTATTTGTATCCCACCATAGGAAGTTTTTCACGATAGAAATAAAAAAAGCAATACTTTTCTCCTCAAGTATATAAAGCTTGTGGAAGAAACAGGATCATGACTCAGAGATAATAGGCTGCCAAAAACTGGTGGCTAAAACCTAGTTTGATGTATGGATGCAATGTTATGTAATTTTGAAGAAAAAAAAATCACAGAGACTTATTTCCTATTAGGAATTTAACTTATTTATTAGATTTTTTTAAAACACCACATTTATAGATTGGGTGTTGATACTTTAAATTCCACATTTTTACTATTATTTTAAACCTTTTTTTTCATTAAAAAACCCCAAATTCTCAAAAACTGTGAACCCCTTTTAGTAGTTAAGATTTGGTGAGTGAAAAAAACTGATTTGCAAGGTCCCTTTTCTTAATGCTAGTTCATATATACAACAACGAATTCCGGTTAAATGCAATGAAACAATTGCACATATGTTTTCCTTTTGGATATTAACTTACTTTCATTTTCTTATTTCTCCCCTCTTGGTGACTTGACTATTTTTCCCCTCAGTCGAATTAGCCTATGTACCAGCCATATGATAACTTGCCGTTTTTATCTGTTAAGAACTGAATTGGAAGAGTTCAATTGCATGCTAGATAATTCACTGGGATGCTTAAGACTAGAATCTGTCAGCAAGAGTTGCTGTGAGTTGCTAGCAGTCATATTGTTCACTAGAGGTCGCAACAGGATGTCCAATAAAATAAAATAAAATAAAATAAAATAAAATAAAATAAAATAAAATAAAATAAAATAAAATAAAATAAAATAAATCAGGCAGCAGCACCAAAACTGTAAACCCAAATATTTGCATATCATTGTTAGTGCAATCATTTGCACCCCAACTGTACTATTTGAAAAAGGGAACAAAATTAAAGATTCCACTTTCATGAATATTATATAGCCTCATGTCGGCTTATTATATGAGCACCAGGTTATTAAAAAGTGATTTTTTTTTTAATTGAAAAAGCAGCACTATTTTTTTTTTCCACTGAATATTTAAGACAGCATGAGAACGTTCTGACTGACAAAGAATATAGCTTTGCATTTCCTGGCAGCTTTTTTTTTTCTCTCCAAGAGGTCATGAACACTTGCATAGTAACTCTCCTCTAATATTATAGTCATAACAATCCTTTAAAAGAGGTTAGGCTGAGACGTAGGGATTTGCCCCAAATGCTGCCTGAAATGCAATATGAGTCTTCCTTATTCTAATCCAACTTTCCATTAGAAGGAGAAGGATTTCTTAAGTATCATTTTTTCTATATCTATAAAAGAGAAGTAGTGTTCAGTGTCGGTGTTCGTGGGTATGTCCTGAACAGGCTCTTTCACTCGTGCACCAAAGTGGCCCATACTTGACAGGCGCCTACTTTGAACTCCAGAGATGAGCACCGGGGCGGGGAGGGGGCGCAGTCAAGAACACAGTTGACAGTCTTTGTCCCCCCCAAAAGGGTGCTGAAGTGGACACACACACAGCAAAAAACCTGTACTGAGCATGTACAGGGGGTCACCAGGCAAGGCATGCAAATCGGAGGCTCTCTTGCCAATGGAGGCAAGCTATGCAAATCGGACAAAGAACGCTGGGAATTATAGGCTGCAGCATTCCCTGCTTAGGCCAAAAATGCCTGGGCAAAGCCAGCTTATCAGCTAGTATGTATATAAGGCATTCCATTAAAAATGGTATAACTGAAACCAAAATTTTATTTTGTAAATATCATTTATATTTTTCAGAAATATAAGGAGAGGGAAAATAATAGGTTAAGCTTTGTTTTTGTCTTATTCTCACCAAGAAGCATATAATATATACATAATTATTGTAAACAATAAAATCTATTTCTATTTACAAAATATCTTTCTCAGGCTTTCTTTAGCCTCCTGTCTGAATTTATTCCTAATACACATGCACAGCCTCCAGTGAGGCTGAGCCCCAGGACTAAGTTTTGCCACCTATGTGCACACAACTCCCCCTCAACAGGTTTTAAAGGGACTGAGATGATTCTTCAGGGACAGCCCCTTTTATAGGCTATGAAGTCAGTTGGTTGCTGACATCAGATATGGAGGGAATTTTAAACCTCCTCCAAGGTCCCTGATTGGCCTGCACCATCACTGGGCCTTTTTATTTTTGTAATACCCAGGCTAGCAGATTTTTCTGCTGATATGAATCTTGTTCTACCAATTGTGAGCAATCTGCTGTGATGCCTGAAGTAATAGAAGTTGCACGCTCTTGCCCTGCAGATTAGACATGTGCAATTCTTTCTACTACTTGTGCAATTTACAACCCATTTTGCTTTCATATAGTGATTAGTGAGGACATTCCATTATTGTTGTTGTTGTCGTCGTCATTGTTGTTGTTGTTGTTGTTTTAGTTGTCTTCCAGGAATTTCAAAACTGAGAAGAAAATATATTTGTTTCATAAACACTAAAATGTGCTTTCTCCCTTGTCTCTAATTGTCCAGTCATACAAGAAACTGTAAAAACTAGAGATTACCAGAAAAAGAAGGAAG
>JANHFR010001636.1:101323-112674 GCA_032468015.1 Mimophis mahfalensis | reverse complement strand
GTTGTTAAATTATTGGCTCCCGGTGTTTTCTTTTCTGTGGGAAATGGGTCCAAATGGCTCTTTGAGTGTTTAAGTTTCCAGACCCCTGTTCTAAACATTCTAACATTCTAACACATTTGGGAGGTGCCAGTTGGGAAAGGCAACCTTCCACACATAGGAACTTTAGGCAGGTTGGTTTGTAGTCAAGGAACCCGATTTCAAACAGAAGGTTTTTTTTAAAATAAAATAAAATATGCTACTGTGAATGGAAAGAGGATCATCTGATGAAGTTACAGTGTTAGGGAAAGGTGGGGGCCTTTTTCTGTCCCAGATGCAATCTTATCCTTTCTCCAAATATGGTATGAAAAAGCCAGGGCATGAGACAAGTTGGCCTGCTTGCAAACTTTGATACTTTCCCCCTCTTCATATTGTATGATTATATTCCTATTAAGTCACTGTTAATGGGACAAGGGCATGGAAACTGGGCTTACAAGTATATACCACTCCCAACTTAGTCAATTCACCATTCCAGCTGAGAATAAATGGCTGTATTCATACTTGCCACACTTACTGGCAAGTCTACCAGTGTCACCAACCTCATCCTATGGAAAATATTCAACTGATGAGTTGGAAGAATATAAACAAGGATGCTCTAACCAATGCTCTGTCCCTTTCTTTGAAAAATGCCTTTTTGATGCTTTTAATAAATCTCAGTCCTTGCAATAAGAAAAAAAAAATTACATGAAACTCCTCTGTTCTACTAATGCCAGCTGTGGTGAATCTTGCACATTTATGGTAAAACGAGAGGGAGATGAAACACTGGGATGAGGAGAGAATTCTAACCTCTTAAACTCTGTCTTTTAAAAGCAGAAGTAATTTCACTCAACAGTGTAAGAATGCAGGACAGTGGTGATTTGAGAGAATGGCATCAAAAAACATGTGGAAATATCTTTAATTAAAGAGAAATAGAGCTAGCAATAGCAATAGCATTTAGATTTATATACCACTTCACAGTGTTTTTACAGCCCTCTCTAAGCAGTTTACAGAGTCAGCATATTGCCCCCAACAATCTGGGTCCTCATTTTACCAACCTCGGAAGGATGGAAGGCTGAGTTGACCTTGAGCCTGGTAAGATTCGAACTGCCAAACTGCAGGCAGCCGGCAGTCTGCAGAAGTAGCCAGCAGTACTGCACTCTAACCACTGCGCCACCATGGCTAGGCTTATATAAACTAGGGGTGTCAAACCCAAGTCGTCATGTGACATATCACATGTGATGCATCTGGCCTGTGGGCCGTGAGCTTAATACCCCTGATATAAACATTAAGACTGCTACAGGCTTCCACAATAAATCTGATCGTATTCATAGGGAATCCGTTATGACTTATGATAATTATTGGTTGAGATTGGAAAAACTGACACGTCTTACTGGTTTCCAAATAATTCCTGATGAGAAAATCTCCTAATCATACTCAAGAAAATGGATCCCAATTTTGCATATTATCGTTTGACTGGAATATCTTCTTGTGCTTTGAAAAAAAAACATAATCATATTCCAGAAATTGAAATGCCTCAGCCTGCAATTTAATAAGTCCATAGGGGGATCCTGGATTTGTTTGATTGTGAAGTTTACAGAAAATTTTATTTTTAAAAATACTTTTTCATAAAAATGGCTACTATAGCACTCCTTTAGTAAGCATTTGCTCGGGAGAAAAATTTGTTGGATGACATCAGATAGTCTGGAGAACTGTTGTGTGTAACTATAAGGAAGATGTCGGACTAGGAAGACCTAGTTTCATTTTCCTATTCAGCCATTTAATTTATTAGGAACATTGTAACAGCAGTGATAGTAAAGGGAATGGTCCAATAATCCACTTTCCTTGGGATAACATTGAATTACTTTTAACATTGAATTACTTTTGAATTTCAGCAGATTGGCATTGTAAACCTTACAGTTCAAAGCCATCCCAAAACTCAGCAGGCAGGCGACTTCGATAACCATTCTCATAAAACTGCTCACCGCAGTGTTTAAGTCAGATGTTATGTCAAGAGCAGCTTTTTTCTGGAGGCAAGAAACTTCACACAAACCCTTCTTAACAGTTTGGTGGCAAATCAAACAAGTCTGTTTTAACATTTGACCTCTTTGGGCAAAACAAACCTTGTCTTACAAAATAAAGCTAAGCATGCCTGGTTGATTAACTCATCTCAACACAAGGTTTTGCTTCATTGACTGAACTTCAGGAATGCAGTTGTTTTATTCGCTTCAGGGGAATCTTAAAAGTGGGTAGAATAGTATTCTGCAGGGATAAACCACAGTGATCGAATGGTCCTTGCTAACGAAGTCTCCTTTCATATTGTTAAATATAGGTTTATCTGGATATTTAGTGCCTTGATCTCCAGCATGATTTCCTTACAGCTTCTACCCAACATTAGATCTCTGCTGCCTAAACAACCTCCAGCAACGTTTCAAGAAAGTCTGGCAAGAAAATCAAGTGACTTTATGCTCGATATCTTGCAGGATTTTGGAAGTCTGCTATGACTATGAAAGGTAATACAAAGTGTTCATATAATCCACTGGCATCATACGAAACAGATTAGGCTGTTTTCCACCGAGACTTTAGCGTTGTTATTGCCATATATTTACTCCTCTAGTCAAGCTTATTTTGTGCCAGCGTATTAAGAATGCAGAGTGTTAATCAACATCTATGAAACTTCCAGTGGCTTATGGTTGTGCATACAGTCTGCTTCTTGTCATCTTAATAATGTAAGGGGTATTATTTTCAGCAAGCAATGGTGAAGTTTTTTTTTCTTTTTCTGAGATACGTGACCAGGAATTGTGCATTCTAAGGCAAATAAAGTCTAGAACTGAGCGGAAAATTGCCCATTCTTTCCCTCCCCTTAGAGTTAAGAAGGTTTATATATTAACATTCTTGTTAATGTTTATATAATGAATATTTAAACAGCCTTTCAATATTAAATCTTACTTCTCATATCTAGCTATGGACTAGGCTTGTATAGGATGTGATCCTTGTTCATATATCTATATATCTCTATCTCTATCTCTATCTCTATCTCTATCTCTATCTCTATAGTCTGTTGTTATGATTCAACACTGTCCAGTTCCTTCAAAGAGACAAATGACGCCCGTATTACTTGCTGTCTTGCCTTACTGAAGTAAACACTCTATATATTTAGAGTATATTTAGATATACTCTAAAACAGTGGTCCCCAACATTTTGGGCACCAGGGACTGGTTCTGTGCAGGGCAGTTTTTCCATGGATTGGGGGGCATGGTTTCGTGTGCTGTCTGGATCCCATGACTGCATAGATGGGGCTTCCTCACTCACTTGTGCAGAAGGGTTTCTGGTGGGCCAGACCGGTGCTGGTTCATAGCCTGGGGGCTGCGGACCCCTGCTCTAAAATCTTCATCCTAAGCAAAACAGCTCCAGAGCAGGTATAACTTAAACCTGTAACTTAAATGAACAGCTACTGTAGCATTTTCTTTTCAATATTGCTTTTGCATAAAACAAGGCTTTACATTTGCTTTTCAGTAAAAATAAAAAGTAGCCTGAAGGGTTTACCGTTGTCACAAAGGTAACTATATTTAATTTTGTGACAATCTGACTTTAATAAAGCAGCCAAGCTTAACAAGAAATAGCATGAGTCTTCCTTAATTTTTTTTTCTTTTAATAAAGGACTTAAACAAAAAAAGAGAAGGGTTTTTTTTTGAGAATATAAAAAAAATCTATTGAAACAAGAAAAAACACTGCATTCTGGAAGTTCTCTTTACAATACTGCTAAAGAAAGAAATGTATCACTTTTCCAGTAACTCTTCTAAGAAACTAATTGGATAGGATAGAGAGGAATAAGGGAGAAGTTATTAGCAATGTATATACAATTTTAATGTTTTCATCATCATTATTATCAGTATCATCACAGAACAGTTGTTCTTTCTTGTTGGTTCGTTTAGAAAGAGGTACAACTTAAACCAGTAGTAAAGTCAGTAAACAAAAATTTTACTGAAATAGTTCAATAACACAGATACGGGATTTTTGTTTTAAGTGTAAAGCTAATGTCATACATGAGAAAAATGGACATAACTTTTTCCCTCCCCCCAGACTAATATGGGTACAATAAATATGGAGTTGTACATAACTGAATCTGTACATACAAACTTTGCCCCACAGCCATAAAAATCTACATTTAACAGTGCAACATATAATTTAATCATTTCATTTGACATAAGATTTTCTTTTACTTACGAAACAAAAGTAACTACTCAGGTTTAATGTACATATAATATATAATTTTGACAATCTGTACAGTTTTCTAAACATAAAACACAAAAAAGGCACAATTGTCTATACAACATGTACAAAAAAATGGCCGGAGCTGACAAGAAACAACAATTATTGGTCAAGAGTTCATGATTGCACAAAGATTAGTAATGAGTTTGTGTCAGAAAATATGTGCTTTAAGTAAAAGGGAGGTTTGCAAAGAAACCTAGTAAGTGTTACTTTAAAAAAAACATACACACAAAACAAAACACCGGTAACCCCACACACAACCCAACATGAAACCAAAACACCCTAGGTTGCAATTACTAGTCTGTCCTCATCATCACTGCTGCCATCACTCAAGTCGACCTTCGGCAACCTTTTTGGCCGATGGAATTCTTTATCCTGAGGGAGCATCTGATGTCTGGGGGAACTGGATAAAATGTCTGAATTCACTTTTGCAGGAGGCTCCGACCCAGAAGGCTGTCCCACCCAAACAGCACTAATATTGCACTTTGGTTTTTTGGGACTCTCTGAGTCAGAACTTTCACAGTCCGGATGATCCGGGATATCCCGCCGTCGATAATCCCTTGCAGGGCCCACTTCCAATCGATTTTCGATGCTGTACCGCTTGTCGGCAGGTGCCTTCTGAGAAGATGGAGCGCTACCAATCTCAGCAGGGTCCGGAGTAGCTAAGCTTCCAGAGCCCTGGCCTTGGAACGTTTCACAAGTGTTGTTTCTGGAGGCTGGTGATTCTACAGTCCCCTGATCATCGGCAGTCTTAGGGCTCACCGGAGGAGCTAAAGTTGGCAGTGCTATGTTTAATATTTGCAGGCCCGGAATGTGTGCCTGAGGACTAGAGGTGCGCTTAGAGGAAGGGTTTGCAGTCAACACTTGTAACCCTACGGCATTGAGCGTTAATCCAGAATGGTGTATCTGTGGTGCTAGGCCAGTGCCAGCTAGGCCTAAGATATTCACTGTTTCCATGCTCAGGGATGGAAGAGGCTGCAGGGCTGGTGCACTCAGACTCTGGATGCCTGGCACATTAATTTGGCCTATAGGGATACATGGAACCACGCTGTTCACTTCTGCTATACCAAGGTGATTTGCAGTGCCGGAAACCGCACAGGCTGGATCACCAAGAGTACTTGTAGTTCTGTGAATCACACTGACAGCAGGAATAGTGAGCTGTACTGGCCCAGCTGGAATGGGTAGGAAAGTAGAGTAGGTGGCTAAGCCAGCAGGTACTACGTGTATCCCCCCCACTGGAACTACTCCATAGGGGCTCTGGGTTGGTTGTTGAGAATGCAAGGGGAGGTGGCTGAACAGATGAGTCTGGGGAGGTCCTAATTTCATGGTTTGTTGATGTTCTCCATGCTTTTGCTCTTGCATCTCTGCAAAAGGGGATGCCACTGAAGGAACAGCAACTGTAGTCTGTGTTCCCTGGTCTATGGGTACAGAAGGAAGTCTGGTAGAAGCTGCACTCTGCACAAGGAAAGAAAAAGCATAAGAAAGGTGGTATGGTAAAAATACTGAAATATGTTTGTTAGTTTGTTCTTAGGCTGAAATGCATACAATTTGATTTAGTTGAGAGACCTAAGTTTCAGTTCTTCAGTGTTTTAGACTAAAAACAAGGGTGGAGTTCCTGGTCATTTGATTTCAAATTAATTTTGAGAATCCCAATATATTCTCTCTGGTTCTACAATTGATACATGACTGAACTCTATTTAAAGCTCCCAATATTCCAAATTCTTAGTGAAAAGGTTACAACATTAACTTGGACATATAATTTTTCTGAAGAATTATCCAGGCAATATGGCTTTACGGGTGGTATTAAAAATAATAATCTTATGATATTTCCACTGGTACCAGTGACAACCTGTGTCAAAATTGTAGCACTGTTCAGGCATTCAGAAACCAAAACAATGACAACATGGGCACTTCAATTAAATCTCTCTCTGCTAAGGTAATTTAAATGAAGTTGGCTTCTCTACAGGCAGTTGCACATCCAAGGTGGAAAGTGCCATGGGAGTGAGCAGAACAACTGCCCAATGCTATCCAAACTGAAAATAAACATTTTAATATTAAAATCAGGCCAAGTAGGGCTGAGTAATCAATTTAATAATAATAATGACCATTTTATTTATTAAATTTAGAGGCAACCTGACTTCAGAATAACTCTGGGCAGCTTAACTTAAGAAAAATAGAAAACAATAAGAAAATGTTCATCTGTGTCGGGACAAGCCATATTCCATAAACAGTACTGAAGGTTCTCTTTGGCCTTGAAGAACAGCCAAGTTACAGCCAAGTTCCCATCATCAGAGTGGGAACCCCATGGATCTCTTGAAACATTTTTTCCAAAGAGTGTAGCACCACTACAAACAAGGCATGTTTCCTGGATCCCAATGGATGGCATTGTTTAATTGAGGGGACTTGGAATTCACCAATTCTGACTGAATCTATATGAGAAATAAATTGGCCCTGTGCCTTGAAGGCCATTAAAGGTGATAACATTGAATTGTACACAAATATAGGATATGGCCTTGTTTTAAAGCATCTTTCCAAAATGGTCATTACCAGTAGCAACTGGTGACAGATTTTATTTTGTTTTTGTATTCACAGACCTAACAAGGCTTCTTAAGAAGGACCTGCAAGATTTGTTATCTTGAACACATGTCTAGGTGAGTTGAGGAGTTCAAAATGCTGCTAAATTCAAAAATGGTTGAAAACCAAGAATGGTTGACAATTCATCCAACATAGTTGCTAGATCCTCAGTTCACAATAACCAAATCTGATATAAAGCTGGACTAGACAGCATTCCACCGAACTTAACATGGAAGCTTGCTATTATTAATACTGCCACAAAATAAGAAACGTAATGAACTTCTGTAATTCTAATCAGTTACCATGAATCTTATATCAAATGTTCCCTGAAAAGCAGGGAACCAACTGAGCTTAGCCTGCAGTGTTTGGCAAACACGTCTTTAGTCCTCTTCTGTATATCATTCCATGGTTAGACTAAAGTTTAGACGTTAACAGCAGTCATGCTCAAAGTACTTGGAATTTTTCAGATTGGTGTTAATTGATCCGCTACTTTGCAGAAAGAATCAATTGCTGCTTTAAACCATAACAGAACTGAACACACACACACACACACACACACACACACACACACACCACTGTTTCCCCCAATTCAAAATCATTCACACCCAAGTAGTAGAATATAGCAAGTCCATAACAGGATATGAATCTTAGTCCACAGATGGACTACACAGAAGCAACTTTAATGTGAATATTGAAACCAGGATTCTTCAATCCTACACTTTCAAATCCCTCAACCAGGTTGGGCAGAAAAACTGAAAACAAGAATTTCTGTACATCTGGTGGGTATTACTTGGTAACTTCCATTCCCCTCACTTCAGCCATTAGAGTATGGATGCAAATTATATCAGTGTAACATTTTCAAATATAAATCCCATACATTTCATTGCATGAAAATTCACAACATGCAATCTGATTTCCCAATTTTATAGTGACTCATTTTTTGTAAATGCTCAGATCAGCATGGTTAATATCTATGTCCATGAAAAGCATAATTTTGCCAATAAAACAATAAGCACTGCCTATTTTCCCTGCAATAAATTCTGGAATTTAAAAAAAACACCTTTCCTCTCACCTTCAAAGTTGCTGTAGTACTAACAGAAGGAGTGGTGCTTCTTAAGACTTCTTTTGTACCTGGGAGATCCACATACATTGGATGACATGGCGACCGATGAAATGTTTCTGAAGACACAGCAGGCTCTGTGCTTGTTGCTCTGTCCTGCATGCTTTCCTTTTTTGCTTCTCTGGAAATAGCTGCTACTGGTGGCCCTGAGTTCCTGCAGTCCAACTGCACTGTACTAAGTACTGTCATTTTGGTGAGAAGTGCTTTTGGCAGGCCATCCGCAGAGTCTGTGTGAACCCCAGCAAAACAGTCCAAAACTTTGCTTTCTTCATCAGCGCTTGAAACCTCATGAGAAGCATTTCTTGAGGGATGATGCTGTGGGCTGGCTGAAACAGAGGGAGTAGCAGATAAAACGGATTCCGCTTGGCTGTCTTCATCATCGTCTTCGTTATCATTGTCTTCATCTTCTGGCCCATCTGAATCCTCTGGATCAAATCCAGATGGCTCATAATTTAGCCGTTGCTTTTCACCTGTGACAGAGAACAAAATTAAATTCCCATCTAACAGTTCAGAGGAGATTCTTTGCATTCCATTTACAGTGCTTTCCTTTTTCTGAACATTAACTTCATGCAAGTAAATGGAAGGATATGCAGAAATCCATATGAAACCTCCCTCCTTCCCCCAGCCAAAAAGTAGCATGTTGGACTGAAGGACTTTAGAGTACTGTAGTAGTTGATTCTAATTGACAGAAGGTGGAAGAAGCATTCAAACTTTTTTTTAAATGAAGGGAAATATTTAGATATGTAAGATATCCCCCTCAGATACAGCACATTACATTTCAGTTTTAATCAACTAAGCATATGTAGGGTCACTAAGACACTACTAAGATTTAATAAAACCCTATGAAAGCAAAGTTTATGCAGTGTAACAGATGGTTAGCGACCATCTTTTAAACAGTTTTCAGAGGGATAACCATGGTTGTCTTTTTCAGTGCAGAAAGCTCATGTTATTTTTAATAATCTAGCAGATTGATTGATTCCTTCATTGGCTTTTTCTTATTTATTTTATTTGATTTTTTACTCTACTTTTTCATGCAAGGATCATGGTATATTATTGAATCCATTAAGTTCTTCCACTGCCCAGACATAATTCCATTTGCTAATAGACTGCTATTCTTGAACATCTTATCCAATTTTGCCTCAATTTTTAAAGCTGGTTTTTCATTAGAGTTGGAGGTTTAGATACAGGCCTTGGGTCAGATGACTATGGGAGGAAGAGGGGTGTTTATGGACCAAAGTAAAAAATCTGTGATATATGCCCATTTTTTATAGCAGCTGTCGGTATCAATCTATGCTATTGATATAGAACACAGATACTGTAGGTCACTCTAGTTTAAGAGATTGTGACTCTCTATATTTTTTACCCTAATAGCTCAAGACAGGACAAATGAGGAGGATATCTCTTCTAACTTATGAGGCTAGGTGGCTGAGAGAAAGAATGACTGAACCAAAATCACCAAGTAAATTATGGTCAAGTTGATATTTTGAGGAAGTCCTCAGGTTACCAGAATTTCCATTCCTAAATGATGTAGTCGCAAAAGGCAATCATGTGATCACATGACTTAGTGGTAGCAATCCTGATTGCTGTTGTAACCCCAGGACTATGTGGAGCATTAAGCAAGGACTTCATGTGATCTCAACGAGGATAGGAGCAGAAGTCCTAAGAAATCATGTTGGAGGGGAGAATATAGCCAGACAGGGGGTTGCCACAAGGAGTTGCTACACAGCATGGGCTGCTGGGCAGGTGCTATGGAGGGGCAGGGAGTGCCACAGGCATTTGCTACAGTGAGTGGAGGAGGGTTGAAAAAATAGTGGGAGCAACTTCTGACTTCTTGCTGACTTCTCCATTGATTTTGCCTTTGGAAAACTGGCAGAAAACAACAGAAACTGCAATCACATGACTGAAGCTTGCTGTGGTATCATAATCATGAGCTAGGCACCAAGTGCCCCAACTTTGATAACATGACAGCAGGGTCACTGCAACAGCCAGAACTCTGAGGATCAGTCGTAAGTCCGCCTCATTCAGCAAGCATGATAAAATATCTCTTTTTGTTGTTCATATTTCCAATGTAAATGTGAAGTGCCTTTATACATTCAAGACAATTTCTCTGCTGACATGCATTTTATAAAAATGCTCTCAAATTCATTCTGAAACTGAATTGTATGAATCGATATAGTGACTAATGCAAACATTTAACAATACAAATAATCAAGAAACAATTGCTTTTGAGAATAAAGATTATTCCCCCTACATGCTCCAGTACCGAGTAACAACAAATGGGAGATGCTTACCTTGCTAAAAATGTTATTACTAAGGTCTGAAGCAGTTATTTATAATGTGGTTAGCATTATGCGGATTTCCCATTTCCCTAATAAAATACTTCTTAGGAGCTTCACTAAAAGGCTTTTTAAATGCCATCCACACTAACTTTAAATATTAGAGTTGACAAGATAAATGTTGAAGAAATGATATAGCAATAGCACTTAGACTTATATACTGCTTCACAGTGCTTTTACAGCCCTCTCTAAGCAGTTTACAAAGTCAGCATATTGCCATCATCAATTTGGGTGTTCCTTTTACTGACCTCGGAAGAATGGAAGGCTGAGTCAGCCTTGAGCCTAGTGAGATTTGAACTGCCAAACTGAAAGCAGCCGGCAGTCAGCAGAAATACCCTGCAGTACTGCATTCTAACCACTGCGCCACCATGGCTCATTCAATATAATATTGAATAAAGTACCGGTAACTGTTTTTTCTGTACTGTACTTTATGTTTTTCTACTTCAACCAAGTTATTTGCATTGTGATTTAATTACTATTACATTTTAAAACTATTTATGAATCATTGAAGATTTACAATTCTCAAGGAAATTTCAGCTATAATTTGGCAAAATATGGCTATTATTTAAAGTAACAATGGATCTGTATGCAAAGATCCAAATGTTTTCTTTTCTTTATACATAAAATACCATATGCATAACACTTTCATTAACTTATCGCTTATAGTAGTGAAAAAAACTACTTTCCTTATGGGACATAAAGCTATAAACAAAGTATAGTAATACCAAATTTAAATAAACGTAAATAACAGTTTTTCTATGTAAAACATTATGATGGAAAGGTTTTCATACAGACCATTTAGGTTTTCACAATGAAAATCCCTTTCCATGCAGAAAAGATGTTTTATATTAATTTGTTATCTCTCACACTTTTAGTTTTACATATTTCCTTGCTGAAATTTTAAACATCTGAAAATTTTAATTATATTTATATCTGTTTTATTTTTATTTTTTCTTTCTAATGCTGACATCCACTGGGGAAACTCATATCGAAGGAATTCATTCCTTGGTCTCTTTAAAAATCAGGATAAGCAATCT
>JANHFR010001636.1:76167-91974 GCA_032468015.1 Mimophis mahfalensis | reverse complement strand
TTTAATTGTATTTTAATTGCCCTGTACACCGCCCTGAGTCCCTCGGGAGAAGGGCGGTATATAAATCCAAATAAATCAAATCAAATCAAATCAAATTCATACAGCTTGGCCAATTCAGCTTTTCTTGTAGAAAAACCTATGTATATGTCTATCTATTACTCCTCTGCCTTTACATATATATTGCATAAGGATACTTTAAAAAAAAAAATCCATTTATATGCTGCCCTTTTCCGGAGACTCAGGGCGGCTTACAATCTATTAAGCACAAATCAATGTGCTTAGCAATACTGAGAAAAGAAAACCAAGCTGTTCTCTCTTCCCTCTACAACCCATTTTCCTGCTCTTTAGTGTCTTTATTGTTGACTGGACTTTTGATTCAAGAACTGGATAAAAAGGCTACGAAGAAATAATGAATAACACATACTTAGCTCTATCCTCATTCCTAATGATTGTCTATACTGCAGACAGTATAACACCCACTTCCATTAGGTACCAAGCCTGGGGTACCATACATGCAGCGCTTTCGATTCATGTCCCATTCATGACTATGTGTGTAGTGCAGTGGTTCTCAACCTTCCTAATGCTGCGATCCTTTAATATAGTTCCTCATGTTGTGGTGACCCCCAACATAGAGGAACGGTGTCTCGGTTCCTAAGACAATTGGAAATATGTGTCTTCCAATGGTCTTAGGCGACTCCTGTGAAAAGGTCGTTCAACCCCCAAAGGGGTTGCGACCCACAGGTTGAGAACCGCTGGTGTATTGTATTACTTTTATTAACACCACGAAAACTTCCAAGAATCCTCACTGGTATGGTCCATGCTGCCTGAGAATTCAGGATGTTGTATTCTCAACATAAGGTGTACGTGAATGACAAACTTGCCTCATATACAGGTACGCCTCCACTAAGGACAATTGAGCCCAAATTTTCCATTGCCAAGTTGTTAAGTGAGTTTTGTCCCATTTTACAATCTTTCCTGCCACAGTTATTAAGTGAATCACTGCAGCTGTTAGGTTAGTAACACGGTTGTTAAGTGATATGGCTTCCCCACTGACCTTGCTGGTCAAAAGGTAATCACCTGACCACAGAACATTGTAACCATAATAAATGCATGCCAGTTGCCAAGCATCCAAACTTTTAACACATGACCATGGGGATGTTGCAGTGGTGATAAGTGTTAACAAATAGTCGTTAGTCACCTTTTTCAGTGCTGTTGTAACTTTGATCACTAAACAAATGGTTATAACTTGAGGACTGCATGTACATGTATTTAAATCCAAAGTCAAAAACTTCCATAGACAGTCTATTAATATAGGTAACTTCCATCAATATTCCCAGTAATTCTGAGAATGAGCTCTCAAATTACTTAGTTAAGACAGTCAAAAAGTTCCTTTTCTATAAACCTAAGCCTAAAATATGGAATCTGGACAAAATCAATTCATATGAATCTAGGATTTGTTCAAGATTCTCACTCAGATTCCCAGTACCCTGACTCAACCTACATGAATACTCTGTTACCAAAGGGAGTCCTTTTGAAATAGAAGTATACCACAAACCAGAAATTATTAAGTTGACTACAACTTAATAATTATCATTGATAATATTGAATACTATATAATTGAATTTATACAATTATCCATTGATTGGGTTTCTCTGTGATTTCAGGTTTGCAGAATACCTATGCTTAGCAATATTGACTGAATGTACTACAGCACATAATCTTATCAGTGATTTATATTGTGTTGACTATGGTTCCTAACATTCAGCTTAGATCTTAACAGCAATTTTTAATCTTTTTAAACAATGTATTCAGCTGTTCATAATTAACTAATAGTATATTTTAAAAAAATACTTCTGTGACATTTTAAATTTTTTGTTTATTCATTTGCACCTTATTGCATTTTTCTTGTTCATTTATTTATATGATTCCTATTTTTCTTTCAAATGCCTCATAACAGTAAAAAGAAAAGAAAAGAAATGTAGCTATACTATAGACTAACTCAGCTAAATGACCTCAGTACGTAATATAAAGTATACTGAGTGAGCCCCGGTATAATATTTAGTGCTTATGACTCTATATGTTCAAATATCTTTGCAGTTTTAATATCTGGTAGATATTTATTGTTATGTATCAAGTTTCTCTTCCTGAATGATAGACACTCTACCAAAAGTATGCCCAACCCGCAGGCCGCACATGGCCCTGGACAGCTAGTAATGCAGTCCCACAAAATCATAAACTTTTAACATTATGCAATTTATAAATATTAATTATATTATATATTTTATATGCAATACAAGACAATTCTTCTTCATGCTATGTGGCTCACGTAAGGCAAAAGTTTGGACAACCATACTCTACATCAGAGGTAGGGAACCTTGGGTCTTTAATGACTTGTGGACTTCAACTCCCAGAACTCTTGTTCTTCCATGCTGGCTCAGGAATTCTGGGAGTTGAAGTCCACAAGTCATAAAAGAGCCAAGGTTCCCTACCCCTGCTCTACATCCTTGACAGGCTTGGTAATGACTCCTGGAGTAACTTATTTCTCTTGCATGTGTCTATCTGGCCACAGGTATCATTTTTGGAATCAGAATTTGGATAATGTACGGTACTATATAATATGTACATAGTAATTTTATTTATTAAAAACCAGTATGATATATTCAATTTTTCTAAGGGCCAATGCTGGGTTTAAGATACTCCTCCAAAAGTTAATTATATTAAATGTATACAATATCTCACCCTTATGGGTGATACATGTCAATTTCAGATCCTCTAAAATAGGCCTGAGAGTTTGAGGGTTCTGCGTAGTATCTTAACTGTTCCTATGGTAGCCCTGCACTCTTGTGCTGTTCTTGGGATCTGTTGAAGCCACTCTCTCAATTTAGGAATCACAGCTCTAAGTACTCCTACCACCAATGGGACCACTCTGGTTATTACTTTCCGTATCATCTATAGTTTCTCCTTGAGGTGCTGGTGCTTTTTCATCTTCGAAGACATCTTCTGATGTTGCTGTCACTTGGCACCACTACAGTCATCACTGCTAGGCTGACTCAGTCTTCCATCCTTCAGAGGTCAGTAAAATGAGGACCCAGATTGTTGGGGGCAATATGCTGACTTTATAAACCACTTAGAAGGACTATAAAGCACTGTGAAGCGGTATATAAGTCTAAGCGCTATTACTACCTTCTGGTCCTTATTAAATAGCGTGGTTTGGTCAGACTTTACCATCCATCTAGACCTGGAAGTCCCAATGATCTTAGCCCTGTTATTAATCCTTAGCCCTTTTTTCAACCTTATGTGGAATCTCCCATCTGGACTTGAAATAGTCTAGTCCATATTTAATGAGGCTAATCTTTATTTAGTTAATTTTTTTGAAGTAACTCAGAACTTTATACAGTTGATTTCCAGGATTGTCGTCCACTGTCCCACTAAATTCCTGAGGAACATCTTCAGTATTCTCTTGACTTTGTATAGTGCCAGACATCCACAAATTCATGTGTGGAGCACTGAGTTTTAGGCTTTCTTGTAGTCAATCCAGGCTGTGCTCAGATTGGCCTGTTTAGACCACTATGTATGAGCAACCAATGTTTTGAGCCTCTGTGTGCTCATGAACTGGCACATATGATGCCACAGCATCTGTCTGTAATGCCTAGTAGGACTTTCCATGTTGTGGGGAGGCAGGTTATTGACCTACAGTTGGGCAGTACTGCTTCCTTGTGGGGTCTTTCATGATCAGCTCTGTCCTTCATTGTGTTAGCCAATGTAGGTTGCTAGTAGCTAGTTCATCTATGCAAGCTAGACATTCATGCACTGCTGTTAGTTTCTTTAGCCAGTAATGTGAATCACATCTGGGCCAGGCGCTGTCCAGATCTTCACGGTTTGACCCACTGTTGGATGTCTGCTACTGTGATGGCGACTGGTTCCTGTTCTGGAAAATTGCTGTGGTCTGCTCTTAGGTCCTACAGCCATTTTGCACTGTGTTATGTATTTTGTTTCCTCACATATTTTTCTTCCAGTACTATTCAGTTCCTGCTGTTGGTGGCTTTGTTGTTCATGTGTTGGTACACTGCAGTTGGGAGTCCACTTAAATAGTTCTTTAGAGAACAGGCCGTTTTATCTTCTTGGCCTATGATTCTCTGGAGTATCTTCTTAGCCTAGTATCAATGCTTTGAGCTTTTGTTTAGCAGTCCCTAGGGCTTCAGATGAAGTCAGCCCTTGCATTTTTTACAGTAGCCGAGGCCTACACCCTTCTGTATTTCCACCAGCTGATTAACCTCTCTCTGATTGCCATGGAGGCTCTACTGGCATCTTCTAGCATGCTATCTGATGGTACTGCTTTAAAGAGCCTCAGTAATGAATACTGAGGGCTGACTATAGCTAATTTATCCATGGTCTTATGCCTTACATCAGCTGCTGTGCTGCATAATAGAAGGGGTAGCAGTAACATTCCAGCTTTAGATGTTGGCTGCACATCCAGTTATTCTTTGGCATTTCCTTGAATCCAGGATGTAATATGTAGTTGGTCTGATTCAAGTTGTGACAGCAGTTGAAGTATTGGTAACTAGCCGTTTATCAGTTACTGTGGATGTAGGTCTTCTGTCCATTCATAGTTCCCTTATACATTTCATGTATCCCGGCCCATTAGGTCTGTTGTTGCAGTAGTATTCCATCAATTGTCTCATGTATGTATGACTTGTTCCAGCAACCCACTTATCATCAGATTGTCCTAATTCCCCAATATCTAGCATAGAGTTCTTTAATCCTGGTGATGTCTGAGCTGACATGACTCTCTTAGTTTGTACCCTTATATAAAGTAAATAGGTGAAACATTAGGACATCTTTGCCAAAGGAACCCTACTTGGAATATAGGTAGCAGCTGGGATTCAAACTCTGGTCTCCTGCATCGAAATGCAGCATCCTAATCACTATGCTATCCAGCTACTATATATAGTATCTCTCTATTATTCTGTCTCTCTTTCTACACAAACACTGCACATATACATACATACATTACATACACATACATACTGTATATATTGACACACATATACATCAACTGAAACAGTTAGAAACAATAAATAGTGAAGATAGAATGAGTGGAAAGGCTACCCAGAAACAGGGGGAAAAAATTACCGTACGTGCATGAAATAGGAGATGAAACAAAAGGAAATCATGCTGGACAAAGGAGAAAAGAAAAGAGACAGCTTATAGAATGCTTAATAGCCAATGTATTTTAGTAAATTCCTTTGAGTAGTTTGACTTTTACCAACAGTGTACAGTATATGCTTCATCAAAAGATAAAAATGCTCTCAAGTCAAATTTGATTCCTGCTAACTGCATAAGCAGAGCCATAAAGTTTTCTTGACAGCAATACAGTCATCCCTCGACCTATGAACACCCTGACTTGCGAAGATTTCGACCTACGAACGGGGGAACCGCCGGCGCTTTTAGCCGCGGCTTCCCTGATTTCCAAATGACAGCTGCTATTTCCTCAACTTACGACTCAGTCCGGAACGGCTAAAAAAGATCTTTTTAAATTTTTTTTTGTGGAAACCTAATTTTGAGGTGCACTTTGCATGCCTTTAAAGTGCACCTCATAAAGAGGTTTCCACAAAAAAATGGGAGTCTGGGTCTTTTTCCCAGGCTCCAGAACGAATTAATCCGTTCCCAATGCATTTTAATGGGAAGCCGCTTTTTCGACTTCCGAATTTTTCTACTTCCGAAAATGCATTTGGAATGGATTAAATTCGTAGCTCAAGGGATGACTGTACATTCAATACTGCCAACTCCCCAGGAATTTTCTAATGGTCTCCTATCCAAATACTGAACAAACTTAACTCATCTAGACAGTCAGCCAGAACGCTCACTTCAATCATTATGAAATCTGCAATAGTCTAATCCAAATGAGAATAAAATGAAAGGAAGCTAACCCCTCTTGCCTTTTACTGAAGTCAAAATCACTGCTTCTTCCTCACTAGGAGTGAAGACTCCGAAGGGAAAAAGAGAATGACAGAGGCAACTTTCTGACTGTTGGTACCATGCATTTCTTCAGAGTCTTAAACTGTGCCCTCATAAAACTCCTTTCCCCTCTCATATTTCTTTCATGTAAATATTTGACGAGCTATCAAGAAAAAAGGCGAAGAACATACTAAACAAATAGTTGCAATAAGCCTGCAGTATAAAGTTCTGCAGTATAAAGTTCTGCAAAAAAATTAACTACATAAAGATTAGCCTCATTAAATATGGAATATTTCCATGTTTGGGCTCCCATTTACACTGGGCATACATATAGCATTTCAAAAGTACAGGTAAGTATAAACTTGTAAGAACATTACATGTAATTTCTGAAGATCATAGTTATTCTTTGTTTTACGTTTTTCAGATTTAATCTCAGCATTCCTATTAAAAATTACATAACGAAGGTTATAAATCTGCTAAATTGTAGTATATTGTTCAATAAATCCAGTATCTAAGACCTGAGTTTTACCAGCTTTCAACTGAGAAGAATACTACAAAAGTAATACTTGAGTAAGGAGAGGCTATTAAACAAAAAAATGATAAATACACGCTCTTTCCAGTAAATTAGGGCAACTGAAGTCAGAATTCTTATATAATCTAAAATATTAACACTAAATAAACTTGGCTAGCAATCAAGGATCTAAGAGGGGGAGCTATTTAACCTTATACTTCAGTTAATAGTAGTCCTGGAACTATACTTAAAACATCAGTGGGTAGATGGGGGTGGTGGAAATAGGCAGATTTCATTTATACCTGTAGGAGGTGAATGCATACCACTCTTGATCTCTTATTCCAAGAATTGATCTACAAATTTTGTGCGTATGTGCAAGTTATTCTTATACTGCCATAACAAGTTTTAATGGAACTGTTTATAGAAGCATCTATATTTTGTCCTTTTATTAATATATTGTTGATTGCATGAAGCATCTGCCATTTCCTTAAAAACCGTCAGGTGCTTCATGGAATGTATGCTACTAATAGATCTGTAAATTAAACTAAGACACTCATTTGATACTTTTAAGAGTTCACTATCATGATTATTGCTGCTATGAGCACATAAAACTCTAAATTGCATTATGTTCCATAATAATGGATAGATAGGAGTGGGCATCTTGTGACGTTCATCACTTAAGCAATGTCATCTTGTGGTACCTAGGACATGTGCCTTCTCTGTTATGGTATCTGCCCTCTGGAACAATATTTCCTCAGATATGCAGATGGATTCTACCAAGTTATTAAAAACTTGGCTATACCCACAGGCTCTGGATTAGACTGAATTTGGAGCTCCTATTGGATGGGTTATTGATTATATGTTCTTTCTTGGACCCATACATCATTCTTTTGTATGTTTTGTAGTTTTATATTTTGTTTTTAATGATAAGCTTCCTATGTTTATTGGGAGCTGAGGAGCAATATATTGTTTGAAATAAATAACTAAGCATTCCTCACATTTTCTTCAGTCTGATATCTATCTATTCATGCAAACATTATCTGGATATTGCACACCTCTAGAATGATTAACCTTGATTTGGGGAAACTGTACTATAAAGTAGCTTGAAGGCCTTAATATTTCATCTCACTTTTTAAAAAAATTCAAATTCATCTGGAGAATTTAAGAGAAATTATATACCCCATTCTGCAAATGTCAAATATTCAAAGAATATCTTTCCAGAATCAGCTGGCTTTCTTACTGCTAAAGTTATGCTTCTCATGAAATGTAATCATGTTGTAATTAGCAATGTAATTAAGCTGTATTAGTAATACAAAAATATACAGAGTACTATGAAGTTCTTCCCAAATGCAAATCTGTTACACTTTTTTTAAAAAGCTACTTAAATACTTTAAACTTAAGAATTTCCCCATTTAAGATAAGTGTAGTTAATGCAGTTATTAAATACCTTAAGTAAGTTGTTCTCCCATTTGCTTGAGTAGACCAACGTGTCAGATTTGAAGGTGGTGCTTATTGCTTGAGTATAAGATGATTTTTCATCTTTCTGTTTTGAATTCAAGAGGGAAAGTGCAATCTTTGTTGGCAAACCAAGCGGGTTGGAATTGTTGGGACTGATTGACCAGGAAGAATAAACTGAAGACTGTTGGTCATGTTGCACTAAATGTACTGGTTTCCTTTTTAACAGGTAACACCATGTAAAGTTTGTTGCTGTCTTTAGGCTTGGAAAAGCTAACCTCCGTGTATCGCCTGTATTTACAGCCGAAGAAACAGTTCCAGAATTTGCTTGGCTGTGGATATCAGGTTTCTTGTTTTCACTGAATTCTGGGGACATCCTTTCTAGACTGTCACCTAGAATTTTTAGAAATGAAGGAGTGTTCTGAAGAACAGACTGATGAGGACTTCTGCCTGCAAAGCTTGTGGTTCCAGAAGTTGGTAGGCTATCTTGTTCTAAGGAGTCTTTTACAAATGAATAACTTTTAGACTGAGAAGATTCGGGTGAACCAGACAACGAGACATCTGATGAATTATTGGCTCCACCACTTTTATCATCCGGATCCAGTGGGAAACTTTCAAGGGGCTCAGTGGTACAGCTCTGCCGTACCAAAAGTGGCTTCTTTTGCTTATTAAGTTCATTTGGTTTAATGTCTGATGGATGCAGTGATACAGCATCTGTGATAGAAACAGCTCCACTTTCATCTTTAACACGTTTCTGATGTTTTTCCATGGCAATGTCTAAACTATTGGCTGGGGAAAGCATGCGTTTACTTGAAGCTGTGGCTTCCTGTTGAGGGAAAAGTCCACCAACTGGCACTTTCTGAATCAGATTCCAAGATCCTAATGAAACTGGCATCTTGCCTTCCATCTCATAAACCAAGTTTTCAAACAAAGATATTGGCTGGGAACACCTCAGATTATTTTTGTGGGATTTTGGCATTGAAGCCTGGTCTTTTGCTACTGTCACTGATGCAGTATTTAGTATGCAAAGAGGCTGGCTTACTTGATCCTGGGTAACTAGAATTTGAGGAATGGGTGCAACAGAAGCTAAGCCATAAGATGGAATATTACTGTGAATACGTACAGGAACAACAAAAGGTTCTGCCTGATGGACTGAACTGCTGTTGTTATTAGGAACAGTTTGTTGCAACAGCTGTGCTACATATGGCTTGGACATGTTATTATTTAATTTACTGAATTTATCTAATGAAGGCCCAGCTTGATCCATGCCAGCTATCCCCGGAAGGCCTGAAGGGTATTGCTGTTCTACTTGCAAGGTTTTAATATGAAGTTGATATTTAGGTGCAAAACAATCCTCTTGCTTACAGCGCTGGCTAGAATTTTTCTGAGTCCCCAGTGCTGATCCTTTAAGAGATGCTTGGGAATTACGACTCAGTGAAGACTGCTGGTCATGGTGATTTAGACTCGATCCTGTAGACTGTTGAGTGGAGGGGAAATTAAGGAAGTTGTTGCTCTTTACCGATCCCTGCAAACTCTTGCTATAATTTTGTGGGTGCTGGGAACCTGAAGAAATGTCCTCCAAAGGTGTCTCAGACCTTTGCAACCTTTGATAAGACTCGGTTGAAGTATCTGCTTGAAGAGCTGTTTGCAAGGAAGCATGGGATACAGTGTCAGGCAGATTCTTTTCTGGAGCAATATTTAAAGAGATCTGTCTTACAAGAGGTCCCCTCCTCCTTTCCAAAAGAGGTACATGTCCAGGGCCACCACTACTGGCAGCATTCAATTTGGAAGAGGAGATCTCTTTAAGCGAGGCAGGTTTCGATGGGGTCACACTTCCGTAATCAAAGCTCTTGCTCCTAGAGTCCAATGCTTCCATGGAAGGCTGGGTACAATTAATTTGCTCAGAAGCAGCACGTCGCATTTCTCTGAAATGAGGACCAGGCACACTGAGTGTGTTTGAACAGGGAGGAATGAGGATGAATTCCACTGATTTATTAACAGGGTCTGCTTTGGACGCATTCTCATTCTTAGCGAGTTCATCTTTATCAAAAGATGCTGAAAAGCTAGATGCCCGTGATAAACTGCTTTCCCGACTGAAACTTCTAGAAAGGGTAGATTCAAAGCTCGAATCGGCAGATGACTGCTCCATTTCAGCCAAACGAATTCTTTTCTTTTTTGGAGGCAGTTTTTCGGAGGGTAGTTTTGATAGTGTTTCACTGCGTTGAGGCCAGTTAAATTTTTCTGCTTTCTCAAGATCACTGCATTGGCATTCCTGGTCTCTATCTGGCTCTTCTGTAACCAGTATTTCAGGAACTTGTATGTTATGTTGGCGAACAAGTCTTAGCGGCTGTACTGTTGCATTCTTTTCATTAGGAGAAACTCTACATTCATGATGAATCTGGTGCCGTGTTGCTTCGGCCGCCTGAAGACTTTGGGAAGCAGTTAAGACTGGATGCTTCTCTTCTTTAATTGCGTTATTCAAGGAATGGAACTTCTCAGGCTTGTTAGCTGGGAAAGAAATAGGTGATATTCTTTCAAAAGCATCTGCTTTTTCAAATGAACTAGGTCGGCTCAGGGAATTTGTGTGCTGAATCACAGAAATTCCAGCTCCTTGCCTTTTCAGCTCACTTTTTTCATGCGCAATTGGAACACTGTGATTCTTCCCATGCAGCAACATTTTTGGCTCTGTGGCTTGCTCTGTGATCTGCGCCTCTGTCTCATCTTGTGCCAGTCTCTGAACTGAAGTATTGTATGAATCCAGGAGAGCAGCTTGTTTAGCATCTCCTAGTTTATTTTGGCTCTCTACTTCTGCAATATTCTTTGACAGGCTACTAGTATCATTTGTTGGTGCTTCATCATCCTCATCTCCAACACTTTTCATTTTCCTCCTTTTTCTTATCTGAGGTGTCTGCTCCCACACACCAGTTGACGTTGCTACTCGGTAATGAAGGACTTGTGGTTGTGTACTGTTTGCAATGGTTTTATGTTCAGAATCTCGAATAGCTGCCTTGGTTTTTGGTCCATGCAACTCAGAACAATAAAACTTTTTATGGTTCTCAAAATTCTCCAGTTTTCTATACCTATTTCTGCAAGTCTCGCACTCAAACATTATCCCTCGGCCTTGATGTGATTTTTTAATTTTATCCAAATTTGAGCCTTGTACAAATGACTTGCTTCTTGCCATTAAGAATTCATTTGATACACTGCATCCGTAACTTTCGTCTACAGATCGTGCCGGTCCAAATGTGTGCCCTTCACTGGATGACGAATCTTCTATTGCTGTTTGACGAACAAGTGTGCGAGTGTGTCCAGTCTGGAGCTGTGGAGGGGAAGGTCCTGGCACAAAGACATCATCATACAAAGAGGCAATTTTATCATCAAAAGACTGACTTCCACGCAGTGGATGTGGAGGAGGTATTACATTGGTAGGTATAGCTGAATAACTAGTAGTAGGCATAGAATTGCTTCTGGTTATGGGCAAACAGTCAAGGGTTGGTACAGACAAAAGAAAAACTTGCTTTGTCTTTTCAGTTGGCGTAAAAGGAGACTTTGGTATGTCAGAACTTGAGCTCGTTCTTCTCCCCATTGGTTTTAGGTCAAACTGGAAGGAATCTTTAAAAATGTAGGATTTGGGAGAATCAATACTGCCTCTTCTAGAAAGGGAGGTTCGACGTGGTTTCACGCTGTCTAATTGCTTGTCATCCACTACTGCCTCATTATCAGATATTAATTTTGAAATGCGTTCTTCAAGGGTTTTTGTGGCCAAAGGTGGTCTCATTTGACCAGATGAAAGAAAAGACTGGTCAGTACAAGTAGTCTGTGCAGCAGTAACCACTGTGGTGCTCATTCGTGGGCCACAAATTTTACTTATGTCTTTTTCAGTTGTGGGGGGTCCTTTTAGAAACGGAGCTGGTGGACTCATGGTCTGGTCTGCACTTTCTGAACGTGAGAAATAGCCTGAATCAGTGCTACCTAAACTTCTAGGGCTCAGGAGACATTTCCCTTGATCTTGGGAACAATCTGTTGCCTGCTGTCTCTGTAACTGTGCGTGTATCGTTGCCCCGATAGGGGTCCCGGGCTGTTCCTCAGAAATATCTATTTGTTTTTTCTGATGTTTGTTGGCATCAAAATCTTTTATCAAGTCACTGTAAGTTATATCTGATTTCACATTTGTGACTGTAGAGTTGGGGACTGTAACTTTGGGGCAATCATGTGATAAAGGAGACATATTTATAGGGTAAACAATGACCTTAGGTAGAGCTGTTCTTGCTTGAATTGAGTCCTGAAATGAGGAATTGGCTACCATATACTCCGAGTTGTTTAGCGAGATGGGATTACCTTTGCGTGAGGGTTCGGAATTGGAAGGGATTTTCACTACATGAGTCGGTTCCAGTTCTAATGATCCTTGATCATCTTGCCTCTCATCCGCTGTGCCTTCATCATCACTGTCACCGCTTTCTTCCACATCCGAATGAATGCTAAGTGCTTTATCTGATTCATGGGAGAGAAACAGCCCGGAAGAGTCTGGCTGGAGGACACGCCCAACTTTGATAGCATGGGCATGCGATTTCTTGTGCTTGTACAAATTGCTTTTAGTTTTAAAAGAAAATCCACAGGTCTCACAAGGATACGGCCGTTCTCCTGTGTGGGAGCGAATATGCTTTAGGAGAACACTGGGTTTAGCACATGCCCTGTTACAATACTCACAGACGTATTTCCCCATTTTTTTAGGCTTCTGGACTTTAAGAAGGTTACATATTTGTTCTGCGCCATGACTGACAACAGAGGCTATCTGGGCTGAATTGTACAAGGGAGCTATAGATATCTGGGCAGTAGAGCTGGGTAGTAGAGCTGGATTAACTGACAAAGAAGAAGATGACTTTGCTACTAGGTGGTTTTGACAAAAAGCCTGAGAAACAGAAGACTGGGAGGCTACCGAAGAAGTTACTGCTGTGCTGTATATATGCTGGAGTTTGAGATTTTCCTGATTCTGTTGATGTACCACAGAACTAGTGAAATTTGGGCATGCAGTTACTTGCTGATTGTGTTGTCCAGCTTTCACAGGAACGTGTTCTTTTGAGTAAGCAGCTGAGTGCATCTGTGCTTGTGAAGTCTTCCCTGATGTTGTTACATGCACAGTCTGTGAAGTGCAAGGATAAAATTGAGATGCAGCTACGTTTTTTTGCTGTAATGAAGCATTGTGACTTTGGGCACTCCGTGTATTGGATGCAAGAGAGGAAGAGGTGTTAGCAGTTCTGTTTGGTCTCAGTTTATCAATCTGCATTCCACCAGAAGGGCACTCGTGTGCTAAAGTGTTCAGTTCAGGCTCCATAGCTTTCAGTAAGACATCAAATGCAGTATTGGTACAGGAGGACAAGTCATTACAATCAACAAAACTAATACATTCATTGTTATCTATCTTTGATATACTTGAACAGCTAGCAGAACCTTTCTTCACTGGTAAATTTAGTTGAGTTGAACTGTATTCTTCTACTGACCATTTATTTAAGTCCAAGGACTGAGGTAAGAGAGGTGGTTTTGTGTGTAGTATAGTCTCAGCTGTAGATATTTTAATAGCTACCTCGCTATTAAATGTCCCCACATTTTGTTTATTCTGTTTCCCATTTTGTGAAGCCAAACTATGAGGTTCTTTTAATAGCTCCGAAGTATCAGGACGAGTTTTAGAAGAAGATGAACGGTCTTCTACTTTTTCTTTAGATTTTGCCTGAGTTGGAGTTCTCAAAGGTGATTTGGGTATTTTTGTCTGATGATTCTCGGCTACAATCTTTTTACGCTTCACACCTTTAACTATGTCTGTGCTCCCTCTTGTAATAGCCTTGGAGATGTCTGCCCAAATACAAAGAAATAAAATCACATCATCAAATGAGCTGTTTAATTTACAAAGCAGTTTCAACTCACACCATGCTGAATTCTTTTTAATCCATGCTTTTTAGAATTAGCAGCTATTTAAGCTACTACCGCAATTTTAAAAAAAGCTCATAGTAACTCATCCAGTTATTGTACCTGCTTCAGCAGGATGAGTCCAACATAACACTTCAGGAATTTGGACAATTCCAGAGTCTCCACTTTTTTATAATATGTTTCAATTCTACAAAATATTACTTAAGCTTCTTTTATATATGATACTAAACAAAGACAAGAAATTTATCAATACCTGTTTCATCATTTACTATTCCATTATAACCCACTTGCATAACTGATTAACAAACAATCAAATAAATATAGTCTAAGTATTTATGCACAGTTAACTATGGTCCACTATAGCTTTATGTTTGGGAGGGAACAGTATGCCTCTTGGGATACTGGATTTAATATGAATATGACTAAAACGAAGTTTGACTCAAGAACATTCCATAATATGTTCTGTATGTATTTATAAAACTCTGGGTCAAATGCAAAACAATAAAAAACAGCATAAATACAACAAAGCACACATACACACATGCTGTATATAACAAACTCAGAATACAAGATACAAAAGCTGAGGCCCCCTCTGTCAACAACATTGACCAGTACTGGGTTCCATTAACCCCTACACCCCCACTCCTAATCCCTTTGGGAAAAGTCAGGATTTTACAAACTTCCCCAAGGGCAACATAGTCAGTGTCACCCAGATTCAGGGGGGGGGGGGGTGTTCCAAAAGGAAGGCACAATAATATTCTTGAATCTTACAAGATGGCTGTTTCACAGAAGACCTAAGCCCTCAAGTAACTTGGCCCTGTACCATGAATGGCTTTAAAGGTGAAAGACAATATTTTGAACTGTACTCAGAAACACGCTAGAACCAAACAGCTCTTGCTGTAGGGGTATTACATTGGCAAATCTTCGTGTACCCAACACTGTGATGCTGCATTCTGAAAGCACTGAAGCTTCCAAATGTTTTTCAAGGTAGCCCTACGTACAGCATATTGCAGCACAGTAATACAGACAAGAAATGATTCAGGTATTAGAACCACTCAAACTACGAACTGATGCAACTGATGCGCACACCAATTGAAGATTTGCACAAAAAGATTTGTGCAAGGTCATCCTAGCTACATCTACCACTTATCCTCAAGCAGGAGTTGTGAGTCCCAGATTACACATCAATTCTGTCTGGTGAAGTGCTACTCCATCCAGAGTTATAGATGGAACAGCTCAGAATCAGAAGGCCTCAAAACCCAGAGACATCCAGAATACTCTATCTTGCTAGGTTTCAGCTGCTACCTGTTCCTCCCAATCCAGCATCAAGGCACTGGGTAAGCACCTCTATAACATCAGTTGCACAGCCTGGGGCAGAAATGTATGACTGGATATCATCCACATACCGATGATATCTTACCCCAGTCCTTTCACGTAGAAGGTAAACAGGAATTAAATAGGAATAGAGAGAGAGTTGAACCTGAAGTTCAACAAAGCAGAGGCCTAGGGTTAGATCTCTCTTCCACTCCCAATACTAATGGCCCTCAAGGTAAGAGGATATCCACCACCACAAAACTCCCACTCCCAACTCTGTAAGCCAATCCAGGAGGATACTGAATACTGAAAGATCCAGAAGATTAAGGACAGATACACGATCCATCCCATGCCCTCCCCAAGTCATCCAAAGCATGACCAATTCTGTTTTGATGCTTAAGCCTAGCCTGAAAGTAGTTTGAAAAAGGACCCTCTCAACAATCTTCCCCCAAAAGGAAAGGCTTGGAGACTGGCAAAGAAGCATTCACCAGGGGTTCCATTCAACAAGTAACCTCCCAGGAGGTCTTAACCAGCCAGAAGGGAAACAGATATCCAAATTCATGGTCCCAAGACACTCACCACTTCCTCTGGACCACTGTTTCTCAACCTTGGCAGTTTGAAGATGTGTGGACTTCAACTCCCAGAAT